>LUCH01000073.1:1711-17820 GCA_013368495.1 Paragonimus heterotremus
AAAGACAGCCAGTGTTGTGTACGCAAAAGTTGATGGATCACGCCGTCCACCTCCCACGATGACGGCCGTTTGACCTAAAATTCATACTGGTTACCTACTGTTAGCATGCGCCCTTGTTATATGTTCTGTCTGTATTTAATATACGGCTGAGATAAATCAAAGTGTTAACATCCGGCAACGTTTGTCTTCCCGCTGTTTTTCTGCACTTAAGAGTATCAAAACTGGAGCGATTCTAAAAGAAAATCGGCTGACTACACTGTCTCAAGGAGTCTGGGACTGCGTTCTGACAGGAGTAACTGTGTTAATGATCATTACTCACAAGCGAAAGTGGTTGAGTGTTCACATATGATAATTCGGTCGTGCCTAACTTGCTTCTTTTCGAAAGGGGTCGACTGGAAAGTCTATGAGAATGCGACAGCTGCGATCAATTGTGAGTGATGTTCAATTTGAAATTAATGTTTTATGCCCGTTTGCAATGTCAAGAACTGGACGACAGTGACTCGTCTGCCGAGAAGAATGTCTTAATGAACAAGAGGCCCAAACTCCACCTCTTCGACGACGAGCTAGAGTTTAAAAGTAGAGTTTTCTTGACCCACTTCAATAACAACTAAAAAAACAAAAAGTCACAAGATTATAACATTTCTCACTCCGTTCATTCAAGTACACAAAACGTTGGAAGATTTGAGAAAACGGGGTAACAACTAGCATTGGAAATGGTCAGTTATTGGGGTGTACTCTAAAGGAAGGAATGTCGTCTGGCCTAAAACAGATAAACTGCCTGATTTATCATTTTAGAAACTCAAGGGAACAGACGGCGACTCTTCTTCAAAATTGACTTAGAGAATGCGAGCAACTTCGGATTCCGGTTGCTCAAAATACTGATCTGGATCGATAACGGGCTTTGCAACAGGACTTTTGATCATTCTTCCGATTAAAGTTGCCTATTGCGTCATCCACCGCAATAACGACAAAACATTTCAGACGAGACGTAGTTGTGAAAAATTTGGGCCTCGGCAGGATTCGAACCAGCAGCAGATACATCATGCCCGAACGCCGCCAGCTGTCTATCCACTGATCTACTAAACTGTGTCGGGAGCTTAGAGCTTTCACATTTGGACTCACTTACCCTCCCAGTCCACTGTCATGTGGAGTCCATTAAATGATCCCGCGGGCTGACTGCTCAAACAGGATTTCCCAAAAGTTCATGCTAGAATCCACCAACGTCAACGGTGAACATATGCGATTCTCCAATTATGCTTGGTTCAAGTCAACAAAGGACCAGTAGAACACAATGGCGAAGGCAGTCTGTCTGACTATTCTATCTCTCACGTTGTCTATCACTCCGCTCGCAGTTGCGGTGACTTAGACAAAACATGTAGAGGATTATCTCATCAAGTGGTAGAACACATCCCGACATCGTTAAAACCGCTCATGACACAACAATCTAAAATGGGTGAATCCGTTACTCGAAGCCCCGTATCATCGATTGCCAGACACCTCATGTTAACAGTCCACCAGGGTGACCCACTTAGATCATATAAATTATTGTTACGTTACCAGAACCCGAAGCTACTTGATTATTTGTTAAACACCATAGCTACCAATTGTGAAAAATCAGGGCTCCCGCTGGATTCGAACCGGCGAAAGAAACACCATGCCTCAACGCGGCATGCGCCCTACCAGAAGAACTATGAAGCCACGCCAAGAGCTCGGGAATTTCACATTTGAATTCGGCTACCCATCCGTCTCACTATCTCATGTGGAATCCGCCAAATGATCCAGAGGATCAGCTGCCACGGTAGCATTTCTCGAACAGTTCATTAACGCCACAGTTAAGCATAGAAATCGTACTACTACTACTAAGTAGTTTGGAAAATTTATGAGTTTAGATGAGACCCAATTGTGGCCAGTCAGAGCTTCGACTGGATTCGAACCAGCGACAGAAACACCATGCCCGAACGCCGAAGTCATTACTTTTCACAACTGGGTGTCATCTAAAATCATAAATCCGCCAAACTACTTATTAGTACTACGGCTCCCGGCTTCTTATCAGCATCAGCCATTCTGGAGCCTCTTACGACAAAGAAAACATTCAGAGTAATGTTGGAAAGGTTATAGTAACAAGTGATGACAAATAGACTGTTTAGGTTAATTTAACCATACAGTTAACATTATCTGCAACGATGCACCGAGGACAACCGAATGTCACTACACGTACGCACATAGCACGTGATGAAGCGGATCTATAATCAAGTACACGCCTGTTCACGTCTATTCGGTTTTCTATGTATTGCCGTGCTTTTTACGATACGGGTTATTTATCTTACTCAACAGAACCCGAAACCAATTCATCAGATTTCACCCTGGAGTTCAAGAGTTCGAGATTGACTGATTGGTGCCTGTAGTTTCCGATTAAGCTAACAAGTTGAAGTATTTCCTACGATTGTACAAATAATTGCACTGCCGAATCACAGCATTGTCACAATGTAAACAACATATTCTGTGCGATTAATTTTTCGCGGGGTAACGTCGTCGGAATTCGTTACTCCTTCATTATTCGTCGACCGATAGCTAAACACAACACCATTCAGAATGAATTAAACAAAGACATTCAAACCTTTGTTATTCGGGGAGCACGTGACCGTGCTGACAGATGTCTTACCATGAGGTAGTGGGTGCGGCTGTTTGTATGTAAACGTAAACGTTGTGTTAGTTCTGACAGCCGGAGGTACTGATTCGTTTTTAGCTTAGTTGAACAGTGTTACATAGGTATTCGAGTCGTGAAACTCTTTAGAAGCAAGCTGACCCATGCTGGTTATTATTTGATAGCTCTGAAGACCGCAAAAGAGTTGGCTTCTTTCATACGTTTGAAAATAACGGTAAGGAGATGGAAGCTGGCCGGTGAGTCATTTTCGAACATATTTTCAGTGTTCAAACGCAAACTCCTGGTGACTTTAGTGTTTCCTTGCGAACTCCAAGTATTGACTATAATAGAATATCGTCAGGCCTGTTCAACCTACGACCAAACGAAAAAAACTGTATGCACTAAAACATTAGTGGAAAATAAATTTCGTCAGTAGCTTATGCGGAATAAGAATAACTGATCGTTCGGACGCCTCTTCTTGGTTGAAACATGAATTCCAACGTGCTTACTAGGTTCAAACAACTGGGGGACCAAATCTTTGGGTTGTAACGGCAGCTGACATATTATAGAAACAACACAGCTTTCAAACTTTTGAGTGGATGTGACTGAAACAATTTGAGTAATATTCGCAATTTGACGGTAGGTTTCACTTTAAAATAAAAAATTTCAGACAGCATCTTTTTAAAAAAAGTATAAAACCCATAGCTTCCAGCTACACTGAAATACTCATGACATACCAAGATGTACATTGTATCCCTTCGGGCAGTCTGGTATTACTGACAAGCGAATGTGGCTGACAGCCAACACATGACACTTCGGTTGTGCTTAACATGAGGCTACTACCGGAATGATCAAAGCAACTGACTTTTGAGAATGAGGACCGCTGTTCAAATCTCGGTCATAGGACGAACTTTGGTAACAAAACTGATCTTTCTGCAAAAGGGTCGACTGAGAGTGCTTACGAAGAAACTAAAGCTGCGACCAACTGTCAGTAATGTTCAACCTGACAAACAAGTCCACTACTACTTCCCAGTCTTCTTAACGCTCGTATTGATACTGACCTTAAAAAATGAACCAGGTATTTGTTTGTTATTTAGTTTACCCTGATCCTGGCATCATCAGATACAGCTAAAATTGGATTTGGCTCCCTTGAGATAATAGTACGATGCTTTCTCTGCATAGATAACCAAGATTTTCTAGCTCCGATGAAGTGGTGTATATGAGCTTGTGAAAATACTTACCCATCAGTGAACGTGTTCAGTGAGTAGCCGCCTAACCAGTCACTTGTCTACGACACTTATTCCATGAGCCTTCGTGTTTGTCTCTATCCACTTGGGTTGCAAGAAATTTGTGACTATTTAGTTCTTTTATAATTATCTTTTAAGTGAGAGTCTTGTTGCAATTCTTTATTTCAATGATTGATGCCAGCCTTAGAGTTTACCATAAGAAGTTCTGAAATTTCTAGTTTCGAACCTTCTTCAAGCAACGATTCCTTTCCTACGGTTTTATCAATCATCCAATCTATCTTCTATTTGGAATTGTCTTCAAATTAAGATATTATTAAATTTATAATCCTACTCTGTTCTTGATACTTTTAACCTTCAACAGTGGTACAACAACCTGCTTTCATCGAATCAATAGAAACTCGTTCCACGTCAAACTAGACAAAATAATTGCATTCAGACGGTTTGAATCTCCAGCCTGTGGTCAATGAATACATGGTCGAATCGTTGCGTCAACCCAAGGAGTAGAAAGACACAGTCAGTCTCATACTCAGTCCAGACAGAATAGTGCAATTTTTTCTCGACACTGACTATCCCAAAAATACCCTGCATTGACCAGTTTCGTCCTAGTTTGAATTCATCAAGTAGATAGATAACGTCAACCTACTTTTGCCTCGTAATTTTTTCACTACTTACAAGTAGTGTGACAGGTTTCGTAGTTCAAACGAGACACGTATGCTAAAAAGTCGAGCTTCTACTGGGTTCGAACCGGCGACAGCAGCACGATACCCGAACATGTGAAGCCCTCTAACAGATGAGCTATAAAACCAGGCCGGGAGGTTGGAAATTTCACATTTGGACTTGATTACTCGCCCAATTCGTCCTGTTACAGAGAATCCACCAAATGGCCAGCTCTAGGAATGCTCTTTCTGTCTCTGGTTCAAATTCATCCGGAACCCAAAGACCTCCCATCTCTGTCTCAACAATAGTACGAAACCTGTAACACTGTTCGTCAGTTGTACACTTTCAATGCTCAACAGTGACATAAGTGGATTCCAGTATGGACCGCTTCAGAAATCCTGTTTGAGCGGTCAATTTGCATGATCATTTGATGGATTTCCTGTGACAAAGTGAGGCGGGCAGATAACTGAATCCAAATTTGACAACGTCGAGTCCCTAGTTAGTCTGATAGAACGCCCGTCACCGTTGGGTATGCTGTCTCTGCCGCTGGTTAAAATCTAGCCGAGACCTAGATTTTCCGCAATTAGGTCATGCTTTATGTTCCTTACTTTTAGTGAAAGCTTCCGTTCTTTCGGTCACCGAAATCTTCTTCCATTACTCTAGATATTGTTACTACGGTTATCAGTTTGGTTCGGACTCACTTACCGTGTTTGAACCAGACAGTACCCGCCCTATGATAGGGTACTGCGCGATTATACAGAGGCAAATTGAAATTATGCAACATTAAAAAACACAAACACAACGAGTTCAATCTCATCCTTTCACTACAAGTGATCATTATTGACTGGTCATGCCAAGATAGCCAACTACGTTCGAAGGAGTTGACAGCAAAATTCAAGATCTCTGTCACTCTGTTCGTACAAGCGTTACCTTTGCCAAACTTCATCAGTTATATCTCTAGTTTCAATTGATATAGGTGATCTGGTGAATGAAGACTCCTTTGATAGTATGACTGTCATTGATGTACGTTATGGCCTAGCTTCTGTAATAAGATTGGCTGGCCAGACCAAGAATTTAAATAGTTTTTAATGTTGTGGACCATAAAAGTAGTCACCCCATTTGTGTCACGTATAACAATTATGAAGAAACAACGCAACGATTTTACGTCTGGCGTGGTGAACATGCGTATGGAATACACAAAACAGACCCGATTTTGTTTTGTGCGTTCGTTATGAATTAACAATCTACCGAGCTGTTCCAGTTGACGGTTGTTCTAACATTCGACGAATATCACGACGAATTTGACAGGTTACTCCTGTGTTAAGTTCTAGCTGGTGCTCTCAGCTGCTCTAATTGTGCTCCTTCTACGCTATGTAGTAATTGCACAAACTCTGAAGATACCGATAACTTTCCAAGAGAAGGGATGGTAAATTTGGAGACCACACCCATTCAATAGTTTCTATACATCTTGGTAAGGTACCTTAGTATTGAAATGTACAATCCTACCAACATCGTTCGTCTAACAGAATGACTGAAAAATATACATCCGACGATTGCCAGACAGAATGATCGTCTGGGGTCTTTCAGGAGAATCTGTCGAGTTTACTTGGTCAGACAACTGAACATAACGTGCCGATGGTGTGTACTCATCTAGCCCGTGTAATCCGACTGTTAATTTTTTTCCCCTGCTCTCTTGCCAGGTGAGTAATACAGACAATGCCCGCGACCCAAAATGTTTGGCACGATTATTGGCTACCGATACGTATCCGTTGACTCATCCGGGTGTGATATGTGATTGACTGACCTGTGGTTCGTTCAGTATAATTCAGTGTTATGAAGACAAACACGTTCAAAGTACGTTAATCTGTCCGTTATAATGGAAGTCTCTTCACTGTACATTTACACAAGATTTTAAGCTAGTGACGAAGCGCCTGTGAGCGATTGACAGGCGAAAAATGCGCAGCTGACAACAGTAGTCTGTTTTTGATAACTAGAAAAATTTGAAGTATGGTTCTCAATTTGGACGCAATGTGCTCAACGTTTCGATCCCATCGTGCTGTCGGGAACTACCCGGCTGACCTTTGCCTACTACAGTTGCTTTTATGTTTCGGTCTTTTAATCAGCTGGTCAAACCTGCATAGATGAGACCGATATTTAATGACGAATGCCGCTGCCTCCTATCCCGTGTTCAATTGATTCTTTGTTAATTTTGATAAGCAGTACTCCGCAAACGAATAGAACCAAAGTTCAATCACACTATTCGAAAAGATGCTACTAAATTGAACGAACACTTCGGAATCAAAGGTTTGCATAGTAAATGACAGTCGTCACATGAGATGATTCCAACTTGACTGAAACTGTCTTTTCGTCTGTAATATGAAAATGGAAATAGACGAGGGGTGATACTATAAGTACAACATGCACTCACGTCAGTCTGGTTGGAATGGAATGTGGAACAGCAAGAACAACCCGAGTGAAACCAACTCAACCAGCTAGCTCTCGCCAGCAAGCTGTGAACAGACCGTTGCTTGCGGTGCACTCAAGTTGACAAACCAAACGTGTATTTCGTTAAGCTCAACTGCTCACTTTTTGCCCATTTAGTAGTTTATCATTTTATTATTGTGCCAACTTGACACTTGGTTAGAAAGTTAATTAAAATTCAAACTACACTCCGGACTCAGAATATAGTTCGTTACACTGATGTTTCAATGTACGTGTGGTCAAGAGACTCAGAACAACTGTCCCCACTTCAACAAGCCAACGATAGGCCCTGTTGGTACAAGCCAATATGAACCAAAAGCGTTACCAAACAGTTCATTTATAACGAAACCCAAAAGGAAATGAGAATAATGTACATAATCTACCAATCAACATGCTGAATTAATGTGTTTGAAGAAGTCTATTTACCATTTTCACATATAGTCCTAATTCAGCATAATACTTCTGGCGTCAGTGTGATTCATTTATTCATAATCACAAACACCTGCCCAACATATGTAACACCGCAAATTCGGAAAGAAATGAAAACTTTAACCTCTCTAATGAATGCACTGAAAATTGTGATTAGTTAAAAGAAACTCCCGCATGCATCACGGTCATGTTCAAATAATCGAGCATGTAATCCCACAATGGACGGGAAGAATGATGCACCAATTTGACTTTCAAACACTCTCATTGGCCAACATTCGAATAGTTGTAGGCTGTTCTATTTGTGGGTGCTTTACCAGTCAAGGTCAAATCGACAGCACGTCGTGTGACCTTGAACGATAAGCAGGCAGGCAAGTTGGGTTTTGGTTCCTTTGTCCGCTTTCGTGTGGTACCGTATGACTTTCTACTCGATTATTGTTGTTCGGCTGCTGAATTTTCGTAACACTTTCAAATGTCAACACCGGTTTACATCATTTTGAAGTAAAGTAAGTGTTACATGTCCTATTATTAGGTTAATGGCAACAACAATCAACGTAACGTACTTTTAAACGTAACTTACATGGTGGATCGATTAAAATGTTCTAAAAAACCAAGCTTCTTTTTGCTCCAAGTCATATTTACCTTGCTTATTTAGATTTCTATCATTTGATCGAAGAACTAAAGCTAGATCTTTCAAAATTACGGAAGTTCAATGTTTTCCGTGGGAATTTGAAGATAAGTGAGCTTGAAACAGCTTGCCAAGTGATCTTTTTCTTACCATGTGCATATCTTATTTAATTACGTGTGTAGTGAACGTTACTAGCATCAGTTAAGATTATATGTAACTTGACAAAGTTGGCAAGTTTGAGGCAGATATTGTCGTCCGTCATATACTTTGTTATATATATATGTATATATATAAACATATATATAAGACTGGATGGCGACCGAAATGCCGGCAATTAAATAATCACCTTATAAATGTATCTCGAAGCAACAAAAACTGTTCAGTGTCTTCAGGTCTGACGAGGCTCGAACCCTACTTCACATGGTTTGATAACTAGACGCAGTTGACGACAGTAGGTCAGAGGAAAACGTGTGAGATTTGTACGGAAAATGCGTGACCATGACAATCTTGAAATGTGTACCGCAAAAAACCAAACTAACCTCGTTTCTTCTGAGTATAACTTTCGATGACGACTATGTTGAGAGTTGCGATCGACCTTGAAGTTGTTTGCCAAATTGCCAATTTATAACTATTGTTTTGTGCCAACAAGTTCATTCCATACTACCAGAGTTGTCTATAAAGAAATCGTACTGACTCACATAATCGAATGACTAACTTACAATTATGGTAACTTTGTGGGAAAAACTGAAACTTAGGACAGCAGATGGAAGGACATATCTTTAATTTAAGTAGGGTTCCGGTTGTGAAAAATAATTACTTCAACAGATTCGTAATTTCGTCTTCTTCAAATGAACAAGCCAGAATATTTTGTGCGCTAAAACAGTACGTTTACCGATACAACTGACATCCTGGATATAGGTCAACGAGGTTAGTCACCTTAACCATCGCAGTGCGACCACAAAGAAACCCGAAGATGCTGGCATTGATGGGAGACATAGTGAATAAATTGTACCGATTATTGTTGCGTAAAAGGGGATTCTGGTTTACTACACAGATCGAACATTACTCAGTTTTAGGCGATGCTGAAGTTATACATAAAACTTCACAGACCAAGTGTCAGTGAACGAAAGCATTAGAAGTAACCGAGCTCAGTTCTCTGGAATTGACATTGTTTGTTAGAAATGTAAGTTGTATAATTTCAACATCATTTGCAATTGATCACGGCTTCCACTATTTGTTACGTACTAAGCTACCCAATCGAGAAAAAGTAGAAAAGGAATCTGAGCGGCACTAAGAAATCTCAATATATCCGAAAAACAGCTCCACTTCATAGAAGAGCAACAGTACATACAACTGCCATTAAGCAGCAGGCGCCCTCACATTTTGATTGGCCAGTTTGTAGCTGTGTTATTCCACAACCTTGCATTCAGCAACTCAGTTGTTTGAAACAGATAGGCATTCGAAAGCAGCTAATCACCGTCTATGACTGGTTGGCGCCAATTTAACTATAATTCCGTCTGCAACAGCTTGGCTAAACTTTCTCCAATCACGAAACCGCTCCAGTTCAATTTCATTACACAATTATCTTGACTTTCCACATAGCCCCCTGTGAAAAGACATTGGACTCGTGTATTACTCTTGCTAGACATAGTCAGTAATAATTAGCCTTGCCACAACCGGGATCGGAACTCAAAGCACGCGTTAACCACTGATCTACTGACTATACATTAAACATGACTGGAGCACCATAAACAAACATCCAGCCACATTCGCTTGTGAGTAATACTCAGTGTCAGTGACGCTTAATCACTGTTTTTGTCATCATGCGTTAATCATATATGATCAAAAGTTTGATGTATATGACTGTTGAAAATAAAAGAAACTGAAACGACGAACAAAAGTGTTTGTGTTTGTTTATCAAATTCTACAAGGTTAATGATAGTATGTGATACTGTGGAGTAAACTACCTGTGGAAACGATCCCTTTACACATCATATTGCATGATTTGTGACTTCTGACGATAACAAGTCATCGGTTGGAAATTGTGTGTTTAACTAGAGTGGTAAAAAAAGAATTGGCACACACCCATTCCACACATTATTAAATATTTACTATAGCGCCAGATAGTATGAAACGGTGCCTATATATTAAGAACAAACTTGCCTCTTTTTGGTTGGTAATGCTTGTTGTCACTCTGAAAGTTCCACATTAATGAGCGAGTGCTTGTGAATTCAGAGAGCTGAGCGTTATCTTCAGCTATCTTCAGCGCTTCTTCAGCATGGCACAAGCCCCAAAATTCACCAGTGTCAACAATTTGGTCCTGAAATTCAGGCACACGATTCAGAACCTTCTGACGATCATTTAATAACATACTTTTAATAAACACCACCTAATGAAACGTTATTATAATTCTGCCTCTAGGGGCAATACCTCAGTAGAAAACGATAAAAAATATCGGGCGACAAATTGTTTCCAAAACGTATCTTTGATTCCATAATAAACAGACGGTTATACCATTGACCAAGTACTCGTATTGAAACCGAGGCTTTGGAATGAGAAAACTCGCAAGTAGCACATTCTCTGTGGGTCACCTATCTTAGGAAGTTCGAAACTAATGACAAGTTTTGAGCCTACCGAACCGTGTTTCAAGAATAATCAAGGAACGTCAAGTAATGCAATTTGTCCATCTAGTTTACCGCTGAATTCGAAACCAACATCATGCTTTTGCGAGTGAATACCTAACTTCTGTACGTTTTAATTGAGACTCACTTTCGAGAAATCCGGGCTTTGACTAAATGTGAGTCAGTGGCAAATATTCTATGCCCAAACGCGACGAGTTGGACTAAGTATCCACGTCAGAAGTTCATAACTTTCACATTTGGACTAAGTTGGCTTCCCAATGCAATATTTCGTGTGAAATCCACCCAACACTTCGAGGGATCGGCTTCCCCAGTAGGATTTCTCGAACAGTTCACAATGAAACCTATCAACGCCACTGTTGAGAAACGGAATTTCGCTACTAACAGGTAACTTGGTAGAACTGATGATCTAGACGAGACCAACTGGTGAAAAATCATAACTTCGGTTCAAGTCCACCATCGATAATGGTGACTAACAAAAATGTGCTACTGATGTCTCCAAATTTGTAATTTCCGTGCTCTGGATCCGGCTTCGTAGTTCGTCTGGTAGAGCGCTTTTCGCGTTTGGACATGTAGCTAGTTCGAATCCATCAGAAATCCTGGCTTTTCAACATTGGGTCCCATCATAATCAAATCTACAAAAATACTCCCCAGCAATACAATTCCTTTTGTGCGTTTATATAACATAAAGCTCAAAAAAGTTTAGTGTAGATGAAGTCTTTTGGAGTAATCTGTAAGTTGCTCAGGTCTGGACAGTTCTCCCGTTTCATCAGCAGCTTACTCTTGTTCAAGCTAAACAGCAAAGCGCTCAGCTGTTTCGAAAACTCATACAACGTTGTATCACGTTGTTCGTACTAGAATGTGATAAAATTCACTTTCACCAGCCAGCAACAAAATAAATTTTTCAACTGAAGTTGGCACTTTATACTCTGCTTGATTCATCACAAATCCCACTGCAGTCTCATTGACGTGTATACAAAATATGTCGTTGTACGGAAGTCCAATTTAACTAATGTGACGAAGTCGTCAGTAGAGAGGCCTAGTTTCAACAGCGCAGCTGGTTGAAACAATTGTGAGAACCAACTCAACACTAAACTAATTGTCTTTTTCACTGACGAGTGGTCCGCGTTTGTAGCCGGAATGAGTTGAACATCAAATAGGTTAGATCAATCCTAACGCATTTGGATAAAGTTTTAACCAGGATCCCTCAAAATGAAGCGTTTGGCTCGAAGTTTGCTCTTAGTCAAATTGACCAGTAAGGATTAGTTTAAATCCGAGGAAAACCAATCAAAAAAGGTCAAAAGGTCTCATTACTCGCTGAAGATCTAGAAGTTTTCCAGATATTATAGATGCGTTAATGCTCTACTCCATCAATGAAATGCGTTGTAGAAGTTTGAATTCACTTTTTGTACAATTAGTATTCCCCTACAATGTCGTGATGGACTACTTCCCTAGGCTGAACGCATTCGTTTGGTCTTATGGAGTTTCCGTAGGAACTTAAAGCCCTATAGAAATCACTGGCCGCATCACTGACTTTGACCTGGTTTGACTTTTCTTAAACGGATTACGAAAATCATTTTCACACTTTACTCATTTGAAATCTGGAGTCCAGTCTCTATGAGATAGATGGTTTGATTATTCTTCAAGCAGCCTACTTCGTCCCATGCGACAATGTAGCCCTTGGTTCCTGCTTGAATAACTTATCAGGACTGTTGACACAGTGCTCACACAAAATCAGTCGAGCAAAATGGATGCTACATTCAATGCGTTTCAACTTGTATGAGACTATCATTTCAGGAATGTAACACCCAGACTAATCACCTGTTCTGACAAGCATTACAAACGTAAAGTGTACTGAAAGTGACAGAGAATGAAGCTGATTTGGGCAGGACCTCGTAAAAGGTATGGATGCTTTTAAAAAGATTCGCCGTAGTTGCCAAAGGAGGCAGAACAAGCTAGCTTGGTGATGGCAAGACAAAACCTTTTGGAACAAATATGCTGTTGGCGCAAGGCTAATTTATCAGTCATAAATGATCAAGTGTACAAGTGGCTTCTCAAAGTACTGGCGAAACGTCTTTCTACCATCAGCAACAAAGTGAAACTTTTAAAAACAGCCAGTTGAAGATATCAATAGGTGAATGATATTCCAGTAAAAAGGACTTTGTGTGGACTATCTTAAAAACTATCTTCAATTTGATCCAGTACAACTCATTAAACAATTTTGTAAGGCCATTATATGGTTCAGGTTGCAACTTTATAAGAGAACATCCGGAACAGACCGGCTGTTGGTAAGTTCTCCAGTGAGCCCCCCCATTTGGCAGACTACTGTGCATGTTTCTGCTTCGAAAGAAAACCCTTTTCCCTCCGCCTTCTTCTAACTCAGACTGTTGTGTCCTCTTTAACAAATCAAAGTGCATAGCACTAACAGATGGTTTGTCTCTACTGATTTCGGTAATACACCCGAACTCTAATTATATCGGAAGACCATGTACTTCGTACATATAATTCAGTACAATGAAAATATCAATTTGATTAGACGCATGTAAACTGTCCGATGGTAACAGGCAAAAAAAGAATGTGCAGGCGGTGTGGTTGAGTGCTTTTACGAGTGTGTCTCACAAAGTTAGGATTACTGCAGTCACTTTCAGTCACGTGACCCCGATTATTGCAGCTGGAAGCGAAAGGAAAGAGTGTGCCACCTGGTAGTTTTATTGTCCTGTCGCTCGTACTTCTGTGACCAGCAACTCTCAAGGCAGCATTCATATTCTCAGAAAACCAAATCACAAATACGATTTAAAGGGGTTCAAGACACAGAGGTATAATGCGAGCCTTTAATAGTATGCTCTAAATGAACTTTTACTTCCCGCTATTTGATGCAACACTTGAAAAACTACTTACAAAATTACTTAAAACTGCTTATTAATGATACATACAATCACTTTTAAATACTTCGGATACTCTTGAATTTGAATGTCTTCATTCCGTTGAAGTCAGCGCAATTAGCACGGCCCTTCCATCTATAAGAATTAGGAAATGAAATCGTCTTGCTAAAACCCATTTACGGTTACACGGATAGTAAGCAGGTGGCCATAATGCGAACATACAAAGGGTGTGAAGCGACTGGAAAATGGGAACGATTTTTTAGTCCATATCCAACACTCCCTACATGAATGTTGCTGGCTATCTGGTCACTAACTTGTTGTTACTGGAAGCAATGCTTGTAACTCCATTACTTAGGCACACACGGATAACATCGGGAGTCCCGTCCGGTAGACATCGCTTTACAAACTAATCAGAAACGCAGATGTTGAGAGTCGTAGATCACTATCATGCTTTTAGTTTACCACAGTACTAACATAATTATTTACGCATTGTTGTACAGTAATAGTCAGGTACTTACAATGAAACTTCCTTAATCGGACAATTAGGTCTGTTTTGATTAGTATCGTTTTTAACGCTCCACACATGATCACAGTTGTTTGCAGCTGTTACGGAAAAGTGTTACTGTTCAACAATGCACAGTATCACTCTGGTCAAGGAGCGGGATTCTGTACTCTTGACATCATTCTGCAGCATGAGAGCGAAAGACACGGTTACAGACCAGATGGTACATGGAATATAGACGACTTGTACATTTTAATAACCCAGACAATATGTGCACATGTTGAAACAGTAATTCTCACTCTATAATTTAATGGGGGCAACGAATAATATTATGTAGTCTCAAACCTGATTTATCTATTAATTACGCGATTGTTTTCCCTACCTAGTGTTGGTTGGGAACATGTACCAGCAGTCCTTGTCCGCTGGGAGACCATACTTTTCTTCCGTTCATCACAGGTGATATTTATTAAACACATTTTGACTTTCAAATCTCGCTGGCCAGCTGGCTGGTGAGTGTGACTCAAATTTTTTTCGGAAGAAAAAGTAATCAGTGTCATTTCTGCCGATCAGTTTGCAAAATTCAGAATTGCACACTGTACGCTGGTGGACAGAACAAGTGGTCACAATCAGTTACTATCAGTTAACCGAGTCCGACTTAGCATAACACACGGCCGGACCCTCATTCTCGCATTTTTGCCCCTCTACGCACGCATATTCACTGTTAGCCGTTGCTACTGTACACCACTCCCTCAACGACCAATCAGATTTCGCGCGAATCCTTCGGGTTTGCCACAGCTTCACTTAGCTGGACATATCATGCCGAACAAAACACGTAATCGGACAAAGAATACACAATTCACTCCTTATAGTTTCGCTCGGGAAAAGGTAGTGTTTTATCGTAAACTCTCTTACAGAGCCTCAGCAAGGAGTGGGGGCATTATCTTCAAACGCCTGTTCATTCTGACTGGATAGTACTGCGATGGAATGCTCTTGTTGCAAATCTTTTGGTTCAAACCATCTAGAGGCATATCGGAACTTTTTAAGCCTTTACAATAAACGGTGGGGTTGTCTGGAAACTACAGTCCCACCATCTAACTCCTTCAGCCTAAATATCGCCAGTCAGCGGCCCGGCAATACCAGTACTAGCGTTGGAACGATCATCACAAGTGTACTGTTCCATCAAACCTACTGCAGCGAAATCGTCCACTCTGCATATTCCGGTCAATCGATAAAACTTGTTGCTTGGCTGTCCAGCGTTGCGCTGGGTCAAGGATAATGTTGACCGGTTGGACGAGCGGTATTCGGCAAAGCTCACCTAGACTAGAACCTAGAGGTAAACAGTGGTAACAAATCCAGGCCGTTTTCTTCATTCTAACTGAACATATAGTCAGTTAGTTCACGTGAAGAATTGCAACGATTATCGAATGAGACTCATGGATTTTTCAACTAAAATCTGGACCCGGAAACGAAAATAAAACTATTTTTATCCGCTATGTGGTCTAACATGATAATAAAAAAAAACAGTAGTAAATGTGTATTGAGATCAGTTGCGTTATCATCCACTGGAGCAGGATAAGTTGCTAATTGTTATGTTATTGATGAGTAGTAGGGGATTTTGATTTTCATATAGATTGGACATCACCCTCAATTGATCCAAGCAGCTGTCGCATTCCCATAGACATTCCAGTCGGCCCCTTTCGAACAACAGAGGCACTAGACTCGAGGTTCGCACTGATTAGAGCAGCTTGTCAGTAGTGCATATCATCGCCACTACAGCCGGGACTTGAATCACGGACACGCTGTTCATGAGCAGGCAACCGTGTTTACCACCCACATTAGGCACGACCGAGTTATCATCGCATGTGAACACTCAACCACTTTCGCTCGTGAGTAATGATCAGGGTGGCCCAATCGCTTGTCTCGAGGAGACACAGTTACTGTCTCTACACTCCAATCGATGACCCCTCAATTAGGACTTCTCTCCAAGTTGAAATCACAGAAAT
>LUCH01000073.1:18750-32235 GCA_013368495.1 Paragonimus heterotremus
CTTATAAAACTGAATTTGGTGTATCTGTTAGTAGGTCCACTTCTAATAATTCCACAACTCAATCACATGGCTTACAACTTAGTAAAAGACGTAAACTATATATATATATGTATATATATATATATATACATTGCCGTCGTATATAAGGACTAATGCTTTGATCCATTGTTTAACTGAAAGAGCAGTCGTCAGCCAGTGTTGGCTGTGGACATGCGAAAACTTCATTACTTCCAGTGTAATCGATAACACAGAACCACTTCGACGTTTTAAGGGCCTCACCGTAACTGTAAAGCACGTTACGGAATCAGGAATTGGTGAAGAACCTGAAGACTGATGAGTAGTCGGGGATCGGGTTAATTTCAAGTTGAAGATCACCCAAGCGGCTGTCGCATTCCTATAGACTTTCCAGTCGGCCTGTTTCGAACGGCAGAAGCACTAGACTCGAGGTTCGCTCTCATTAGAGCTCGTCAGTAGGGCATATTATCGCCACTGCCGGGACTAGAACCATGGCCGCGCTGTTCATGTCGCTGAAAATACAAAGAATCGGTTTCCGGAATTTTGCCTCACTTACCTCTAAAACTCGGCTGTTTGTCTGATGTCGACTGTTTGAGATTAGACATAGGAGTTTCAAGAAGCAAGTAACATTCATTCCAATCTCCCTTGTTTTCATACCAGAATAAGTCCTTCTTACAGCAGTGTGAAAACCATTGACGTATAGCTGGAGTAAGGAATAGTTACTACCTTCAAACTTGATTGACCCCAAGCATATTCTAAGAAGGATGTTTTCGGCAGTAGACGCAAAAACATAAGCTGTGTTTCCTGTTAACAGCATAGTCGTTCTATATGCTTACTACCGGAAAATCGGGATAACTAAGTTCGTAAAACCGTCAGCACTAATCGGTAGGCTTCCCCGTTTGCGGGAAGCTGACAGTAATTTTCCAATCAGACAACGTCATGGCAACTAAGCAGTTTTTAAAAACTAACTAACATTTACATTCCGGTGAGAAACCAATGAATGATCACAGGGAAATTGTGCAACTAGAGTTCACATTAAATCTAGTTTTAGCCAAGGATTATCCGCCCTACAATGTCATCCATATATAAAAGACCGATTCGGCGGTAACTGTTAAGTGGTGTTTTCGTCGAGATTTGCTTTCGCCAAAAGAGATGTGGAGGGTTGTCGACCCCCAGATTTTATCGCGAATAAAATTGAAGTTCCTAAATGTTAAATTATAAGATGTTGACGGCCACGTGACACGCAAGGTCACAGTTGGTTAGATATTGTCAGGTTGCTAAAGCAGTGAACGTATAGTTGGAAGTCGAAGTGTTTATGCTCTGTGTAATTGCGAGCTCGTAAAATCTGCCGTATTTGATTGGTTAAGTATAAGCATTTAAATAGTACGTTAATTTTCTCGAAAGCCAGTAAGACCAGATGCGCTACCACTCCAGAGAAGTCACGTTTGTGTAGATTTGACGGCAAAATTTAATAGGCATTCTTTTTAACTGCTCAGTTTAGCTCAAAAACTGAAAGGTGTCTTCGTCGTAATCTGACTTCTTGCGTCGAGTTTGTCCTGGCGATTATTGTTTTTAACCTTTTCTCAATCAATTTCGCTCTGCGTTATCCAATGGATGAAAATTCCTCCACCGAATTTGAGCTTATACTTCACATTATTGTCAGCTGTGTTGTTCTGAAGTACACTCGAATGCAGTCCTCACTATACTGAGTCAAACTGATTTGCCAAACGTGAGACAGACACATCCACGCTTCACTTTCAGCGTAACTTCAGTATGTCTATGGAACGTAGAACATTTGAATTGTCGTCTCATACGAGCCTGCGGGACAGCCAGAGTTAATTAAGGCTGGTCAGCAAAAGATACTAACTGGGTCACCGACAACAGCATCACGACAGTAAACCAAAAACAATTTCTCTGTTATGTAATCGAAGAGGTCATGTTAAGGTAGACACACTTAAATTATCTTATCAAACCTTACGATTTCATCTACGCTGATTTTCTGTTTCTGTTTATTTTATTTTCTATGATGTCCATGTGAATGGAATTCAGGTCATTTCTTTTGTATGAGAGTTTGTTCGTGTGCGATAAACATAGTGTCGACTTGAAATCAACGGAGACGTTTCCAAAGAATGGAAAGGCAATATGATTTTGTCTTCCGGTGCATAATATATGCACCTATCTATACACGAATCATTCAAGTAAAATATTTCCCCTTGTGTCTTAACATAGCACGCACTTAGGTTCCCCAATGGTTTGACATAGGTGTCACGTGACTTTTCGCGACCAAACTGTCCAGCCGCATACGCCTATCGAACTGACCATTTGGGTTAGTGGTTTGATAAATGGGACATGGGGGCAGAAATGAACAGTTTGGCAAACGATATGCAGACGATGTTCATGTAAATTAGGAAAAACGATCTGTTATTAACTGGAAGCAATACAAATGGCCATATTTTTTTAACTAATAAATGCGATAGAAAATAGTCAGACATATCGTGTAAACTGGGTAGTTTGGGATGGATGGAGACTGTGAATTGAAGGCCACCTATCCAGACCATGATTGGATGAAATGACGACGGATCTAACCATTTATTGGTATGATGAGAAACATACGATCAATCTTTTGAAGCATGGGTGTAACCTGTGAATTAAACAACACGCACAGTTTTTAATGAGACATCTTAGTAGACTTCTGTTACTATCCACACACAACTGGGTTCGGTCTGAAAAACTGAGAAGTGTTTAAGCGAACTGAAGTAATCACCCAAAAACACATTCCGGATAACCAACAGTTTAATTTCAATTTCTATCGGACAGTTCGTCTCAGATAATTTGCTTCTAATCTTCAGGTATTTTTGAACGCTGTAGCACAGTCACAGACCGTTGCATGTCTTGGAATTTGTCAAACGAGTATACTCCAGTGATTCTTGAATAAGGACTACAAGGTGTCTTACTGAAGGCGTAAAACGTGTGCAGGATACTACCTATGTGTTAGACTTTGTCTCAGTGAAGTGTCAGTTTCTCAACATATGTGAAGGAGTAGGTGTACTACTCGGAATTAGGGACTTTTAATAGTCCTAGAAATCGTACTGAAAATGAAACCTCCCGCTCAAGTAATAAGCAGAAGGCCTCGGACTGACTGCGGTAAACGGTCGTTATTCATGAGACATGAACCCACCTTTTTAGGTTTACAGCAGTACTGAAAAAATCAGTGTGTCATTGGCTGATCATACTGGCACTATATGGTTACAAACTGTAGATTATTTGGCGCAATACAGAGCAAAGAAACTGGCGAATAACGGAAGTCGTAACCATCATATTTTTCGTTCAGTCCTGATGTGGCATTTTTAACGCGACGTTTGGATTGGCCGCCTGTTAGATTTCCTATTGTGTCGGGGTTTTGATAACGGGTCAATGCAGTAGATTTTCACCACGACAGACCACGATGTTGTCCCAAGTATTGAACCCATTGTGATTCACAGTTACGCGCAGTCTGTTGAGACGGTTGTAAACCTCGACGCTCAAGAAGAGTCAGACAGACTAGTGAGGGTTCAGTCAAATCAAACTGGTCATGTACAGAATGTTGTACAGAATGTACACTCATAGCCAAGTTAAATCTACGAACAGAAAAGTGTTGGCGGCAATTAGTAATGAATAATGCAGTGACATAAACAATCAGATGAGACGATACAATAAAGACAAGAGAAAATTGTAGGATGAGGTCATGCCGTTAGTTCAAAACAAATCACTCACATTAAACGTGATAACTACTTGGCTATTTGAGAAGATACGCATATGTGGAAATACAAGCAATCCTGTAGCGCAGCGGCTGCAGGTAAGAGAACAGCTTGAACTGACATTGTACAAGCCATCGCCTACGGTATGGTGGCGCAGCTTCGATAGACCATGTGTGACGGGTTGCAGGTTCGAGTCCTCCCAGAAGGACATCTCGCCATCACACCCTTTGATTAAGGTCACGGTTAAAATTTGTCACGTCCCTCAATATTTCGCACTCTCACTGTATCACTTAACAGGTGCAGATTTGACTAATTCCTAATGATGTTGCATTTGTTCTTGATGGATAAAAATTGCTCATATTCTCTTTCGGTAATTAAACTGATGACAGCCGCTAAATATCCTTCATAACCCTCTTTTGAAGTTAACCATCGCAAACGTTGGCTTTAACCATGAAGAACTCTTTACTGTACAGACATTTCATCAATCAAAAGATTCTAAGCCTGTTTCGTCCGTATTGTAAGGATGGTCGTTAGCTTCCATTGTTTCCTCCTCATGAAGACAACCCACTCTGTTCATTCTCCTGTAAACCATATGTCTACCTCCTTATATATACGAACTGCTTGGGTGACATATGCACGTTTCATGGAACGGATATTCCACAGGACATATGGTCATGTGTCTTGTGCATGGGCGTTTCGAATATACGCCTGTAAGATTGTCTTGTAGATTTGCAAGTCAGTTTTGCGACCTTTTATTTCAAGGAGTCGGAAACAAACACTTCAAATGTGAAACGTTGGGTTCTGCTGATACTGTTCACCAATGGTAGAAAGATTGCATATTGTGAGGTGCACACATTTCGTTTACGCCTTTCAGTCGCGAAAGAAAAACATTCGGACCCACGTAAAATGCCTATAGCAAAAACACTAGAAACGGTCATTACTGCGCTTTGAGTTGGGTGAGCACTGAGATTTTCAACAGAGACAAACCGCTTCACCCATAAAATCCCGAATACATAAGGTCGACTGACAACTACCAATTTGCGTTGCTTCCAATTACACAGTGATACACCGAACGAGTAGGTAGATTCAATGAAACGACCTGTTTTTACTATGTGTTTAAAAATGGAGAAGATCAAGATAGTGTTCGCATATGATGTTGTCATTACCTGTTGTGCTAGCGAACTTACCAGTGGTTTTGTCATCCACATCAATCTGTTCTACCGATGCAGATATCACCGCGACTGCGAGTGAACGGATAGATTACCTTGTTATTTGTCAGGCGCTAAAACTCATAATTGTAACCATGTCAGTGGATTACATTAACCGCGTATGAGAAACCCGATCGCTATGGTCGGTGAAAGACATGATTGGCCAACTTACGATTAGTCAGTGAGGGAGATATGGCCACGGACGATTAATCTTATAACCAGTTTGAAAGAGTGTTTGAGGAATAACTGATTTGAAACACTGAATTCTCTCTATCCATTCAGTCAAAACACAGAGAATACATTTTGCGAGACATTGACACTTCAATTTATTCTCATCAATCGACAACGGAAAACCAGCAAATTTTATACAAACTGTTTATAGCAACAATAATTGTTACATGATCGTAACCCAAAACTGTTAGCGATTAGGGAAGCAATGCTAATCAGAAAGCATTGGCCGGTTTTGTTTACACAGAAATCAGTCTCTCTGTCATGAAATTGATTATTCCACTAACGAGCGAAAGGTCAAAACTACGTGATTAGTTCGTTCAGTTGTTGCTGCTGTGTCCAATTTGTATAAAATTTGCTGGTTTTACGTTATCGATTGATGAAAATAAGTCGAAGTGCTAACATTTCGCGTTGTGTCTTCTCTGTGTTTTGAATAATGGATTACCTTGCATTGAAGTTGACGTTGCATCAAACTGGTAACAGCAGACCGAAATAAATTGGGGTATTGACTCACTTTTGATCACAATCCCGTATTTATGATTGCCCCAGTTAGATATGTTCAAACAAAAAGTCAGAAGCATTTTTTGCACAGTGTATCTCTCAAGTACATCTTACTGCAACTCATCAGGTACAAACTGCAGTCTCTTGAGTTATATAGCAATGTTCAATGAGCATTGTGAAGCTAAACAACAAAATCAACAACCACACAAACACACACATCCATACACAACAATTACCAGGGCAATCTGGTACTGACGAACAAGTGTTTATGTACACAGACGGGTGGCTCCCACTTGCTGATTACTACGGCCTCATCGAACTGGAGAAGCCTTCGATTTTCGTTACGTAACTTATCCGAAACACCTTCAAGTTTCACTGGGGTCGACAAGTCGACAAATGTGGGTGAAGTTCAACTTAAAATTAACCAAATCCTCGACTACTCATAACTCTCATGCCTACTCATATCTGTAACACTAATCGGTTCAAATCATTGGAAACATAATTCCAATGACTTCTGTTGTGGTAGACATATGAAAATAAATTAGATTTACTACACTAACCTATCCAATGTTTAATGTTAAAGTGGACCGATTTATTAATCAATTGTAGGATATCCGCACCAAATTTAGTACGAATGAAGTCAAACAGTTTGGACGTCGTGTTCAACGTGTCATTTCGATTACAACACTCCTGAGTAAGGCCACCCGAGGTGATTGAAACATAGAGTATTACAACTTGCTCGTAACGTTGTGTTATTCTCAATCCATTTATTAATGGACCGATTTATACTTGAATTCCTAGACAACACATATAGTTCAGGTCACCCAATAATAATACGAATAGAAGTCATAAGAAAAATATAACATATCCTGATAAGCTGTCTCCACAGTCCCATAGAACTCATAATAAGCCGACTGCGCAAACTATAGTTTTTGATATTTCTTATCAGTTATTTACGACTTCATGGAATTTATTTAAAAAAATCAGGATAAATCAAACGGATCTTCACAAACCACAATACACTGTAGGAAAATGAGAGTTTTGGTGAATGCGTTAGACACACTTCCTTCGGCGTTTGTCTCAGTTTTCATGTGGCATGCTAATAATTGCCAAGTTCGCATAAACTGCTTTTGTGCACACAAAGTAAAGTGTGCCGGCTGTAGCCGTGGACGGTAACAAAAGTCTGAGTTGCATTTGGCGAAACCTGTAGATTATTTGAATTATATGGCTGGTGTCAATTAAGTGGGAACCAGTCACGCTTTGAATGGTCTTTCATAAACTGTTAAAAATCCACTTAGGAAAGTTTTCACAAACCCTTTCCGATAGCTACCAGCTTAACAACAACGGATGAAGGAATGTATAGAGAACGACAATAAAAACCTACTGTTAAGGTTTGGCATAAAAAGTCGGGTGGTTGCTAATCCCATTCTGAATGACAGACCTCAACAAATGTCAGCAGTCAATGGCAACTGAAAAATCTGTCAGTTCGATTGCTCAGACGATTAAAATAAATAGAAATACAATGGTCAAATTAAATGAGAAACAATAAGACCGGGTTTGTATAAATAAACTTTTTATTGGTAGAAACACATTTAGAGAGGTCCAAGTTAATGACAAACATTGTCCTAGCAATAATAAACATAATGATGTAGGCAGAATGTATAAAGGAACGTGATAGATGTTCAAAAAGTCTAGCCGTGGTTATAAGAATTTTAAACAACGCAAACAGGCGGATGGCTGTTAAGGAACAAATATACAGTGTGCACAGAACCAGATCCGGGCTGATGAATCGACTGATTGAATATTCTCTAGTTTGGGAAGGTTTTAACTGTCAGACACAAACAAACATGGTCCTGAGAATGGAGAAAGCGTACTTAGTTATCTAACCCTATTCTCGTTCACAGTAACCTCAGAATAAGTGAGTCGGAGAGAGGTTTATTTTATCACATGAAGGGTTGCTAATTATCAGACAATTCCTTTCATTGACTACCCTGCATGAATACAAAATAACGTGATGGATTTTAGGAATGTAACTAACCAGACTGTTTGATCAAACTATCCAATAAGACTTGCAAGAATAAGACAGTGGGACGTTTAGACACATCATACCACAGAATTTGCAAGTTTCTTCAAGAGCGTATGACTGTGATTTGGTTTGGACGATGAATGAATTAGGAAGAGGAATGGGGAACGGAATGCACTCAGAAGAACACACTGATCCAATACTGAGCTGTGGTACGTTGACTGTTGATCTGAGTGCACTGGCTCGAATTACTAGGATAATCGATGGCTTAAAAGGAACGGAGATAGGTATACAAATAAACCAATTGTGGTTTAACGCTTCGGAGCAGACACTGTTTCACGTTCTGCGTGCGGTCTGGTTTAAGCAAACGGATCGAGGTCAAAAGTAAGGGGTTGTTTTTGAAAGTTGGAAAGATCACCAGAATAAAATAGGATAAGGGAGCCAAGCATTCAGAATAGTGTTAAATATTTAATAAAGGAGTGGGAAATGTGTAACATACAGGCTGGCCGTTTTCACTCTGACTGTCCGTTACACTCGCGGACCAAATTTAGGGCAACGTGGAGACACCGGAGAAAAGCGTTCTTCCGATTTAGAGGGTCCCAGTAACAGTCCTGTAGAAGAGAACAACATAATGAAGCATGAGCCAAAAGTTCAGTAAGCCATGCACACGACTCACACAAACGAAAACTAAGACGATGTCGACAGCACAACAGCACGCCTTGTTACACAATTCAAATTTGACTCGTCGCACTTGCTGTTTTCGAACGCACATTACACATGATAAGACGATACAAATCAACTGTGATACTCCAGGTTTCAAGTACTTCAGCTGGCTTTTGTCAAAAGTTGAGTGAACAAAGTTGTATTCGCTAAGAAACAGAGGTGATGTGCTGCTCACTGTGCTTGGGTCGACGTGAACTGAGCAGGAAGTTATGTTTCGAATCCGATAGCTACGAAACAAGAACTACATTGCTATTACTGTTAATAACCGTTTATGTTACTGAGCCGACCGTGCAACAAAGCAGACAAGTGAAACTTACACTAACCAAATCACAGAAAAACCCCAGTGGTCACTGGTTGCGCGCGACGTTTTAACATGTCGAACGCAACGCTCAAACTGTTTTACCACCACTTTTCAGCAAATGACGCAGATACTTTCCAACATCGATAAATGTTTGAGAAAAGCAGGAATACACGGACATGCACGGACATCACTGATCGCAATAACCAACATCGACAGCTCAGCCAACCGTTAACGATAGTAGTGCGAACTAACTCAGAAGCTTCTGTTCAAAAGCTGACACACACACAATGTGGTAACCGAAGTGTCCTCTCTACTTACGGATATCCAACGAAATTTGAATAAGATAAATCCATCCGTCGCCTAGCCCAATCAACAACAGTCACAACAAGTACAGCTAGTCAGTACATATCCTCGCTATGGTCGGGAATAAAATATAGACTTTTATGTATCTTCTGTAATCTGCTAAAATGGTAACAGACGCCACAGTTTATCGATTCTACTAACCGACTTTCAACTTACCCTCAATATAGCTGGTGTGTTATGAACGTTGTTCTCCAGCGGAGTGGTTACATGAACATATTCACCTATCACCCGATCCACACATGTACACCAGACTTCGAGTACGCGACCCCTTTTCAACGCTACTGTAGTGTAACACAGTCAGACAGCCTAAGCTATAGACTACTAGTCAAGCGACGCATAGACATCTCGCTGGGTTGTGATATATTAATGCAGCAGGCAATCAGGGACGCAGTTGCTTACGGTTATGTCGTTAGCCAACAAGTCGCATGAATCTGCACCCCGTGACTCTGATGGTTTGTTAACTCTGTGTTCCATTTACATAGGTGAATATCATGGTCGCGGTTATTGAGTCATGTGCTTCAAATGGTTTGATCTGAATGTTCCGTTGAATTGTTTTTTTCATGAGACAGCAACAGTCGAGTACTACCTCCACAACTGACTGTACCGCGAAATAATAATTCAGTTTTGCGGTAACTTAAACTGTCCAGCAAAGTGAAGTTCTAAAGTGATTGATGAGATACAACCAGATTCGTCGTACACACAGTACAATCTTAACAATGACAACGTTCCTGACTGGAAATCGGCCAACAGTTTCATACAACTAACGTCTACTTTGGCCTCTGACCGATTCTTATGGCAGTTTCCAGTCTGTTAACGATAGAGTTCCGAAGGTGTTCCAAGGAAGGTAAAAAGAAGTAGGTTGGCGACATTCATGTCTCTCAGGGTTAGTTACAAGTGAAGGTCAGCAACATGTGGTTACTTCAGAAGTACATAGAGCAGAGAAAAACTGTTGACCTTGGCAAGGATGTGCACTTGTGATGAGTTGGAACGAGGAAGAAACTCGAGTCCAATACCAACTTTCCAAGCAGGCTTACTTGAAAAGTGTGTCTGATTACGGAGTGGTATTTAAATTGTACCTAACCATTCACTGACGGCTCATAAATAGTCAAATTATTTCCAAGCTGGTTAAATGAGCTTCGATTTAACCGAGCGGTTTGTATTACGACTTTAGAGCCTAGCAATGGATGTGCCCACCTTAGAAGGGACACAACAGATCACTTAGATAGGACATTTATGACGAACTTAACGGCTCAGCGCTTGACGCAGATGTTTAATGGAATGGTGGACTGAAGTCCAAATCCAAGTGGAGGCAAGGGTATTCATGACCGATGAGGGCTACCAAGAGAGATAATTGGCTTCAGTATTGTTTTAAAAAACAATTGATTGAACAACCTATCTGAAATTAAGCGGTTTTTACTTCAAACCTTCAACATCTTTGAGGTCTCAGCAACAACGACCGGTTCAATTACATCACGATTCAGTCCTTATACGGGTACATAAACACCTTAAAATGTTTGAAAACTAACATCAACTCCAAAAGTGACGTGTGTCGGTCAAACCAGTTGTATGGTTTGAAACTACAAATAGACCGTAAGACATTTTTGTAAAACGAAACCCAGCTCTCAAGGACATCGCACGTATAAACCACGGCGGAGATGAGTTCGACAAAGTCCCCTGACTACTGTGATTTCGTTAGTCTTCGATTTTTACGAAAATAAACATCATTCATGCACAGTAAGCATTTCTCAATGTTTCTGACTGAATCTCATTTTTGGACTTTTATTTCAGTCATAGTTCAACCAGCAGAAGGTTTACAGTTGGTTTACAAGATCCCAAATCCACACATGTTACAATATTATCTGGGGGTGTACGGGGTCGTTGTCTGTGTGATCGGCTACCTTTATGCCTTGGTTGAATGGCATTTGAGAAACCGAAGGTATACAATGGCAATCGAACACCGACCGAGTGAAAGTACACCGCAAACTATCCGGTCTGTCTGCAGCAATTCCAGTGAACATAGCTGTCAGCCAGATGTTACCGAAGAAAGTAAGTCTATCGGTTTTACCCTTGAAGAGTTAAAAATTTACTTATCGACTAATACGGGAAAAAATTGAAAGACATGAGTGACTTGAGTTGGTTGCTTTCCTACTTGTTTGCAGATTGCAATCAAAGTCAGAAGCCGTAGTCCGAGTTGCTACATTCCATCACACACAGCAAACTGAGAACTGGAGGATATGTAGAGCGGGAATACCTTATCGAACAAACAAGACATTTGAAGAAAAAGTTTCTGTAAAACTAGTGGTATTAAACAGCATCACTGACATGTTCCCGGGTTCTGACAAATTCTCTTTTGATATGGGAGGTTCCAGGGGCAACAGACTAGTTTATCCAGGATTCATCGTGTACGTCCAACATGTATCGATAGACTGATACATACGAGTTCTACTTATGTGAGCTACTATTGTGAACGTTTTTCAGAACAGAACGTGTTCGTGGTTTATTCTGACTAATTCGAAAATTATCACCGAGCCGGATATTTGAAGTTAATCCAGGAAAACATAAAAATAAATAGGCTTTGGTTTTAATGCACGGTTCAAAGTCAGACAGTTGTAAACCGACAGTTCACTGGGTAATCTCATCTCGAGTGCTACATAGTGAGCGTAGCTAATCTAAGCTGAGTTCTGCTAAATACGAGGCAGATGCTGACCGCGCTTTTCTGTGGCAATCTGTCATCAATTCATCACATATTACACTCGCAATCTGTACTCTAATATTTCCCCCGGCTTTCTACATATGATGCCATTGTATCTTTCAGTTCAAATACATTATGTGAACATCAAAAGCGGAAAGGAGGCAGCCAAATACGTTATTCGCTATGATTCAAAATAACCCCTTTACATACGGAACAATCAATGTGATGGCTAAAAACAGTACAGTCCTATTTACTAGGCTGAATGCTATTTAGAACATCATTTTCCGCTCGCATTTCTATCAGTATCCTCTTGGATCCTCATTCGTCAACCTACAAACGATGTCAACCACTTCGGTAAACTCTAATTTATAAGTAATAAGTATTTTAAGTATTTTAAGTAATAAGTATTGCCACTAGTAACATCGTTGGTATTTTATTATTTTTTCTTGCATTATATGGCACTACACTGTCTGATTGTATCATGGTATTATAAATACTAAGCCCTATTTTATTCTATGGAGCTAACATCCGCGTTTGAGTGTCGTAAAGAAAAACGGATTAGTGCAACACTTAATGCAGTTTGTCACGTGAACCTGTTTCAAAATTGTGGAAAAAGCTTGGTGCAATCGGATCGAGATAATTATCTAAGGCAGCAGCTGAGTCTGAAACTTGTCGTCTGTGTCTTTCAGTTCTTGAATGATTCAGCATCGCAATTATCCATCATCAAACAATAATGTCACTGCATGTCATTAATGTTAATGTATCAAGGAATTTATACTAAGCTTGAATAATACTCATCCAAAAACTGACTACCAACGGTTGGACGTTCTGGACTTAGGGGAGTCAAATGCGATAAGAACATCAGCACTACTGGTATGTAATTTGTTCAATAGTATGAGCTTGTATGGCCATGAAAGCTTGTGATCTGTGGTTAAGTATGTCAATCTACGCTAACTAGATGGGAACAAACTGTACAATATGTATAAATTTCAATTGTTTGTTTAGAACAGACAAGTGATCAGCATTATAGACTTTATGCTGGGGCAGGTTCCATTGGATCTTCACTGGTGTTTGCTACGGACGAGTTTAATTCACAAAATTCTAGACCAGAAGGTAATTACACAAAGCCCAAAGTTTACAACAGGTTTGGTTACCACCGTGCAGACCGGTTTGACAGAATAAACCAAGACCTCAGCGGTTGCTTATAATCTGTGACGGATGAGAAAAATGACAATGGCTTCAGGAAGACGGGTTAGCAAAGAATCACGATTTTTACTCAGCCGAATAAAGGCCACCAAGCGCAGAGAACTTAGGCTGTGTGGAGTTCAGATTTCTCAGATGTATGGGCCACCCAAAGTACAGTCGTCGGGGATTCTGTTGAGACTAATGTTGGTCATATACAGTTCTTCGCAAGACAGACTGGTCAAGTGGTTAGCAAATTTACTGGGACCGGTATGAAAATGTATGACAAAGTACTACCTGAAGGATAGTTTCTAGTTAACAACGCCGTTAGAGAAACTTGATATGTCTAACAAAATACGGCTTCATTGGACATAAATCGTTGTTTACAAGCGTGTTGTCGAAAGAAACCATCAGTTTTTGCTACTGTTTACAAATTTAAAACGGATAGAGCGCTGTGGGTTCTCACTGAGTTCCAGAGCGGAGCAATGCTTGCTCGATTGGATCCCAGTGAA
>LUCH01000073.1:35814-71019 GCA_013368495.1 Paragonimus heterotremus
GCCATGGACTGCTGAAGTGCGATCCGGGATGCGACGACGATCTTGGTACAACGGAGCTAAAAAATTGGATGATAGATCCGTGTAGTATCGTCAAACGACTGCACAACTAAGAGAAGAGCAGACTGACGTGCACACAATTTGCATTGTATTACATGGTCACTTTTATCAATTTGAACAACATGTGAAGATGATACAAAAGGTTGTTATACAGAAATGAAACATCGTTTGCAAACAAAAATAAGGAAATCTCTACTTTTCCACGCATCCAGTCACGAAATGACCAAATCAGTCTTAATCTGTGGATACAAATCTGGATTTTGTTAACAACACTGAACGTCTGCTTGGAATCGGGGTTGCCAAACACAGTTTGTACATTTGACTATTCCACAATAAGTACCGGCAGAAGTACACAAAAGTCTGCCCCAGCATAAACGAGGTAATGTCAATTCACCAACTGCTGTATTCAAACGTGCAGCAGGAAGAAATTGTTTCAAATTGCACTTATTTCTGACTATAAGAATCTACCCTTCTCAATCATAGAAGAGACATTTGAACAATTTGGAAAGATGGCAGGCAAGCCGAAATAATATTTCGCACACTCTTCAACCGAACGTTAATGGTACAGTTGTTGAGCAGTATTTTGACATTTCACACGGTAACAGAACAGCTCAGATTGGTTTGTGATTGTACAAGGTTGACTGTTTACATGTGGTCGATCAACCAGAACAATTATAGAAAGTTATTTGAGACCAGTTGCCTGACAGTGAGCAAACTATATTTTTCGACCAACGATCTAGGCACTTGTGTTTACTACTGGACTGCTGAAGAGGTACGTGGTTGCAGAAAACGAGATGTGAGCTAATTGGGATTGTGCCTGTCCATTTTGCCAAGCTCTGATCATCAGCTTATTTCTTTCTGCTTCAAAACAACCTCACGGTTAAAGGTGAATTTGTAAATACGGTGAAGGACAAAATTTATCGGTCATCACTATAGTCGATTACAAGAATATTCGTTGGTTCGGTTGACTGTTGTTAAAGTCGAAACCAGGAAGACTTGGTCGACAGTGATTTGGTATCCACAGTAATAATCTCGCTGCATCAGAAGGAATTTTAAACAATAAACTGGGGTAAGTTTAACGAGGATGAAAGGTGACTTAGTTCCCTTGGCTGCAACAGGCTCTGGACCGAGTAAGGATGCATAACCTTGAAACAACTTATGAGCAGTCGGTAGTTTGGTTTATTGGTAATCTTCTACTCGTGGCGCTGAAACTTCTTCAGATCAGATGGATCCTTCAAAATTAAACTATTCGTTAAGTAACAGATCATAGGTCAAACGTATTTATCTGGAGGAGGTCTTAATTACAGCAGATCAAGGACTTGTGAAGGATAACACGCAAGTAGAATCATTATGGTCAGACAGATAGTCTGATGGGAAAATTGGATACGGGAATCATAATTATAATATGTTATCTCTGGCGTTGCCTGTAACAGTTATGAGAACGCCGACAGCCACATGACAATAAGTTCTTACCAAATAGTTCAACTTACAAAGCACTAGGCACTCGTGAGTTTGCTGACTTCCGCAACTATGTTGGACAAATAGCATAAGAACTTAGAATTGGAATTGAAAAGCATCTCCTACTCAAGTTAGTGTACTAAACCAAGCTGAGTACTTGTGCAACCGCCAGTCACATGCTACGCACAGGTCATGAACCTGACCTGGAATGTATTGGGGTCGTTAGAAAAAGGTTTAAAATCGCACAGATGGCCATGGTTGCAGAGGTCTTTGAAATTGCCGAAGCCAAATGCGGTACTTAGTTGCTAGCCTACTTTAAGTAAGACCACATTTATGAATGGTTCAAATGGCCTGACGTCCCTTCAATGTCAGGAAAGAAAAATGTTCAATAAACCAAATTGCTGATTGTTTTCACATTGTTCTGAATTTATGTGACATGTATCCTCTAAGAATGCTTTAACTCAATGCCTACAGTCCAGGAAGCAATTCCACAGACAAACCAAAAAACAGACTTTTACTTCCTTGGAAATTAATCGTCTCTTTGCCAGACTGTGTAATAGCAATGACCTGGATAAACAGGAAGTGGTAATAATCGTTTTTACTTGCTATTTACTGGTATTCCACTGAGTGCCTGGAAGTGCGGAATCAGAAATTCGTTGCTCAGAATGTTTGTCACGGAGCTAAAATGTAGCATCCTCGTTCTGGTTTGTGCGTACCCTGTCTACGGACCAGAGACGGACTGGCTACTGCTGCCAACGGTAACAATAACTTATATTTGAGATGGCACCAAGGTTGAGGATGCGGTTTTTCCAAATGACACAGTGTAATCGCTGTTGTGCATATCTGAATCAGAATAAATGATAGTAGAGGTCGTTGCTGTCGCGCTGTCTACCTGAACTGTTGTTTATCAGTTTAGTGAACATCAGCCGAAGATGGATGAACACGGCAGGTATTTTGGACAGTCGCGAACCGTTAAATGGATATTGTCACGCACGGTATTCAAATTCGCCGGACTAGCAGTAATCAACGAACAGACTGGAACCTGCACTCGGATCATGTTGTGTGTGCCTGTTTTGTTTCGTCAGTTGCCCAGAGGACACGATCGCAAACGCAAGGTACTGGCATTCGAGCAGGGAAAGTGTAACAAACGCTTGCCAGGAACACTAGCGAACAAATTGCCCAGTTCGAACCACGTGAGGGAACCTGACGAACACCACGTCCAAATTGCAGCAGCTATAAAAGCATGCTTTAAAGGGGTGTATTTCGAAGGAGCTGTTCTTTTGCAACGGAAATGGAGTTCTGTCGCGTCGAAATACTCCATGAACAAGCGTCGCTCGATTCCACCTGGTTCTGAATATGATGACGACCGTCGTGAATTGAGATGGTAAGAGCTTTTTTATCTGGGAATGACAGGAGGCTTTGTCCCTGATCCGTGGTTGGACTGGAGATCGAGTTTGTGTAAGCTAGGCCACATGTCAAAAAGATGGTTTATTTATCACCAGTCAGTCGCGCCGACTTGACAGGTGGGCTGAACATTTCGAGAAACAGTTCAGCTGGTCACAATCAGACCATGGAAACAACGGTACCCGAACGATCAGGTACTGTGTTCCAGACGGCCCTCCGTCGGTAGCAGAAGTGGTCCTGGAGCACAAGTCATTGAAGGTTCAGACCTCTCCCTTCTTTTTTTCAAGGGTGATGGTGAGAAGTTGATATCAGAAATGACCAAACTCCTCTAGACTGAAGATATACCTCGTGGTTGGTGCCTATGAACAGTAATTCCAGTTTCGAAAAAGGGGCCAGATTTCTATGTGCAACCACAGAGGCATCAGTCTAATGTCCGTTTCGACCACTTTACTCACTGGTTCCACTTTACGTCAGCTAATTAAGCTCGGAGAAAGTCAGATATGCGAAGGTCAAGCAGGATTTCGATCCAGTCGGTGGTGTGATGTTGGAACAACGGCGCTGTTACAAACAGCCAACGGTAGTGGTTTTTATGGATCTGAAGGGTGCTTTCATTCAGTTGTTCGTAACGATTCCTGGAGATGTCTTCTTCACAAGGGAGTACCACGGAAATACGTGAATCTACTGATATCACTGTATGCTCAAGCTGCAAGTAAGATGAGGGTCTGTAGACAAATGTCTCCGAGGTTTTTCCATCCTAGTGCTGCTCATCAGTTCTCAGTCTCCCTCTTCGAGTTCAATTTTGTCATGAACAACATTATGCGAGGTGAGCATGAGGAGCCCACTGAGGTTGGTGTTAAGCTTCTTCACGGCATTATGTTGACCAGCAGACAGGATGCGGATGATATTGTCTTACTTAGCCCCTCTGTCGAAGACATGCAGACCACGTCGAACAGGGTAAGTGATCGGGCTGGTTTGTATGGAATGTACTTCGCACCTTCGGGGTGCAAAGTACTGCTTCAAAACTAGGGCATTTTGATCTTACTTTCTTCATTGTAATTAATCCACTTGAGACTGTGGGTAGTATCACATACTTGTGTAGCACTATCTTGTCGGCCTTTAATATTGCTGATGAGATATCAGCGAGGATTGCAAAGGCACGAGTTGCCTTTGTCAAACTGCGTTATCTGTGGTGCCGAGAAAACGTTCGGTTGTCGCTAAAAGAAAAGGTATATAATGCTTGTGTACGTCTTGTTTTGACCTGTAATTCGGAAACACGGCCTGTTCGCAAGGAAGATGTTAACAGGCTTAATGTAATTAACAATCGTTGTCTCCACCGGTTAGCTCGCATTATGTGGACGGATCGCGTGAGCAATGTGGCAGTTCACCGACACGTATTCCGGAACGCTCGGGATTTGTGACCAGTTGGTCAACTACTCACGTTGCACAGCTTACGATGGCATGTCATCTGATCGTTTACCGTACAGGGCATTATATGCTGAGGCCAACAATAGTTGAGTGAAACCGCGTGGTGATCAAGCAACGACGTGATTACGAAATATGAAGACCTTAACTGTTCCGTTGAGCAAAGTTGGTAGGTGTCACCTGTCTGGATGGAGTCCTCGTGATCACTCAGATCGCTAATTAGAAACGCTATGTGAGGTGGTTGTGTCGCAGTCAGCAACGTATGTGCAGTGGTGCCATTTCCACTTCTACCACTTTGTCTCTTTTGTTGTTATTTTTTCTCAATACTATCACTTATATTTTTCTCGATGATATTCCACGTCACTGTTGAGGTGAGCGGCGCCCCTAGCCACAGTACCCACTAGTCAGGCTCATAGCTTTTATAATGATGACATTGGTTATGACCAAGTTTAGTTAAAGCGCAGAGTGATGGTTATCCAGCATATACGGATACAACTAACTTGATTTCGGACAGTAGATAAAACATTTGTTTGGAGAATTTTGAATAACACCACACAAACTATATTGCCTTCCGTTTTTGGTTGGATCATGGAGGGTCAACTTGTTTGATGATTGCCTGGTTAATGGCATTATAGTGAGTGTAGTGTTCTTGATTGGTGGCGATCAAGTCGTTATAATTGACAGACAAGTAACTAAGGTGCTGTTTTGTCTGCAACCGACTGGCCTGGGTCTGTCACGTTTAAACAGACTACGAAAGTGTTCAACCAAAAAACTGTGCTAGCACTCCTCAGTAAGAACTAATCGGTTTTCACTCCGTTTGCTTCCCATCTGATTTCTATATGTCAATGTTGCTAGTCTGAGTCCGGGTGTTGAAAAAAGTGCAACAGCTAGCAGGCTCAACAGCTACGTAGATATGACCTCCAACATTCCATCTGCAATTATGTTGTCCAGTCACCTACGCTTATGTAAGTTGTATGTACGTGTTTAGTGACCATCACAAAATTAACTCCTTCTCTGATGGATCACGCCGTTAAAGTGGAATGCATTTGAAGCCGTGGGTATCCTAAGCCAATCACCCACATGCAACACGTCAGCTGACCAAGGTCACTTCGAGGCATCTAAAGTAAATCAAAAAGTATTGCTTTTGTTTCCATAATCCAGATCTAATAAACCACTGTTGGATTGCGACTTTCCGTTTTATGTACTTCTGGCCGAACAAGCAGTGCAACTGAATGTTCGACGAACAATCAAACTGGCACATACTTCGTAGGAATAGGCTATTAAAATTGGGATTTGGTTGCTCCATTTTTGCTCATAAATACACTCATCATTCTGTCTAGAACAATGGTGTTTACTGGTGAGTAGGTGGGGAGATTTTTGTTTTGTATACATTGTATATCACCCACAATTAACCGCAGCTGTCGCAATCCTACAGCGTTTTCAGTCAGCCCTTTTTGAAAAGAAGCACTAGGCTTGAATTTTACACATGTTCGAACTCGTCAGCAGTACAAGTCCTGGGAATCGGGAGAGACTTAAACGCCGGACGCGCATTACCGTATTGATCATTACGCCACACATTGCGCACGACGGAACTACCTATAGGCAAACGTTCGACCATTTTTCAATGTTATTTCTCAAACTGTAATCCTCTCGGACGGACGGAACGTTTTCTTGCACTTATTTATGTATACAAATGCCTCTTGATCAGAGGTAAACCAAACTGCCAGCAGTGCGCTTGATGGCAGTTCTGTTATCCATCGCGTACTTTTAGTTGTCAGATTAGGCGCAATGTGGCTATCTATAACACGTGATGTGGATAAATCAATTCATTCAAGTGATACACTCAACATTGTTATCACTGAAAGGTCAGAACAACTTGCAAACAGTCGGTAATTTAGTTCACTGGTGATGATTCACTTCTGACACAGAAGCTTCTTCAGACCAGATGAACCAGATGAACTAGGTAGACTAGACGTAAACAACTAGAAGAAGCAGGAAATAGCAGGCAATGAGTCAGCTGTAAATGGACGGTAGATCAATACTGGGTTCGAATAGTTAGTTACGGCAGATCGGATACACGCAAACAGTCAGAAGTGAAATCTATATGGCCTGTCAGATGGAACGATCAGAGGGTCAATTGTTTTCTAGGAAAATCGATAGGGTCTTTATGTGTTAAGGTTATTATCTCATCCAGCTATCAGTGCAAGTCAGTTCGATCAATCCAAGCCCGGCTACCATGTGACGAAGAGTTCAACCTCATCAACTCTATTTACAACGCATCTGTCCTTTGCAATAGATGTTCCTTCGATTGTAGGCCAACGAAAAACTGCTGACCGATTTCCGTCTGTCAGAAAAGAAACTCCAACTAAGAAACTTACTGCTGTTTTCGTTAGCACAGATCCGATTCGAATCCCTGACTCCCTTCCTCGTAAGAAAGGATCCAAACAGAGAAGACAGAAGTCACTGAAAAGATTGGTTGGTACATAATCACCAAATACCACTACCATTACTATCCCGTTTATTTGACATTAAATTAGTCTAATGCAACTGGGGCGATCGTGTGGGTAACGCAGCTGTTCACCAGCGCACACTTTTAGGAGGTCGGATTTGTGATCCACTGGTTGTGAAATAAATGTGCAGTCTGCGTAGGTAGGACCACGTACTCTTTACACAATCCGAATGAGTATAGTATAAGGCAATGTATACCGTTTTCACCAACAGATTTTTCAAATTTGGCCAAACAACGACCTGTTTTTAAATTGCAAAGATCATGACGGTTTCGTTAAGTAACGTTTCTCCGGTTCACCTGCCAAGTTGAGGACTTTGCGATTGTTCAACCTACTTGCTACAACCGTCATCTAAGGTGACACCTTACTGCATTCACATACACATCTGCACCTGCTGCGTTTGTGACTCATTTACTTAATATTATTTTCTCCACTAGTTTGGCCATTTTTTCAGGATGAAATCTTTCTTCTCGATCATTTTTCATTTATGTTACAGTGAACAGCTACTCCAGCTATGCAACCGTCTGAACAGGATACCCAGAAAATATTTCAGTTTTAAGTATACTACAAATATGTCGAAAACTGCCAGACTCGGGGTGACCTGCACTGAATAATGTTTTGTCGTAAAACATTAGAGGACGTGAGCCACTCAAGGTTAGAGCTCTCAGTTGATTGAGAGAAACTGAAATTATTCATCAAGGAGCCGGTTGCAGAGGAAAGCTGGCGGCCACATAAAAAGTCCCGAGCAAACTCAAGCAGAAATTCAACATTAACAATGCTGGTTGTATCACAGAATTTGCATGAAATAGAATTATGAGTTGGTGTACTGTTCACCTTACCGGATCGTCTGTCCGATTGCTTTTAACAGATTACCCCACAGATTGGACTCTTCAGTCAGGTTGGAATCACGGGAGACAGTGAATTGCTGAGTAGTTTACTGACTACTCACAATCGCTCAGAATAGTCCTATCAGTACTCACAAAAGCTCTTGGTTCAGTGTTTAGACGTGACACTTCAGTGATGCTTACTACCAGATTAATGACCCGACGTTTCTTTTGGTTGTCTATTAAATACATGAACTGGAGTTCAACAACTAGTAATGATGAAAGTAGGCCCTCTTGATTTGTTTTGAATAAAAAAGAAGCAAGAGTGTGCTCTTGTGCCAATGTGTTCTACTGGATGCATGTTTACCGCAAATGGTCTCCACAGGCAAATCATTGTTTGAAATAAAGGCATAAAAACCATTCACATCTGCAAAATTGTTGATGCAAACGAACGTAAGCTTCGCACATTTTTAATCGATATCACTTCAGACACTACCCGATAGATAAAACAATTCTCATGCACTTTTGATTCGTTTTTTTAGTTATTGAGTATGACATACACTGTCACCCAAATGTTTTCAGTCACTGTATGGATACTGGATAGAGAACAAGTATTTTACAACCACGAATGATGAGAAAAATACTTGTTCTTGATTCGGTGTCAAAACTGGTGAACAAAACATTACTTTTCACATTTTGTGAATAGTCAGCTACAAAAAATGTCCTATGTTTAAACTCTTCTATTCATCCATTCCAACAGTTCTGTAAGATATGTGGCGACGTTCACATAACCACTGGCCTTGGGATTCGCACGTGATAAACACGTTGGTGACCAGCTTTAATGTAAACAATAAATGCATTCCAGTTTGCTAACAATACTATGTATTGATTGGATGGGACAAAATTCCACCAAAGAACTAAACAAGACATGGAAGCTGGTTTACCAGAGGATGTTGTGAGTAAAGAATCGTTCACTAAGTATAACATTCTAAACAGAACCATGAATATTGAGTTTGCTCCCAAACTGGAACCACAGCAATTGGTAAATATGACGAATAACTGGAAACTAGGAACCTTACGTTCAGTAGTTTAGGCACGCAAACTGTATTCCCGTCATTCAGAGATACTGCATGTTTTGCATATACGGTATTGGAGAAGCCTCTTGTCCAGGTCTAATAAACCAACCAGGTATCTTTGTCATTATCACGGTAGCAACTGCTTACGTGATCACTGATGAACATCGGTAGTTAATTTAACCTTCCCTTCTCACTTACCTAGTTCACTCGAAAACTGTAAATTGTGTTGGAGGTTCCGTGGTTGGAGCGAATGATTTTGTGGCAAGCGCTTTGATCACCAATGATTGGCGAAATGAAACAACACCGTTTCCTGAGTCTTTCAGACACTGGCTCGTAAGTGAACTGAGCAGCAACCACTGTATCTTGAAAGAATGTGTCTGTCATCCATTCAACTTCCTGTGAGGGAATCATAGCCCACCATCTGCCTTCACCGTTTCAGTCGACTACAAATTCTCTTGATGTTTGCCGGTTATCAGACAAAGTCCCATGGTAATCTGTTGAGTCAAATGAACAAGTGAACGTCACAAACAGAAAAAGCGACAATTTTTGGACGGGCGAGTGGCTTCAGTTGTCAGATGCCAGGTGAACAGTGTGTGCGGGAACATCCGTTGCAAACTAAACCTGATTTGGTGATTCTAGGTCAAATAGTGTGCGTCTTTTACAGCGTAACTGTCATACTTGTGCACCCTACGCCCTGCATACCGTCCTAGCAATACGTTCACGCTTTTCTTTCAAGTGCTTAACTAGGCTAGTTTGTACGCTCAAAAAAAACAGTTTCGCGTGAAGTCAACAATCCACCCAAGACCAATCACATATACACTGACTGTGCATCTGTCTTAAGAGGTGACAACTGGGGAACACAATAATTCACAAAAAGCTGAATCGGCATGCAGCCAGTTCAGTTGTGATGAGAAACTGAAAACGCTGGCTTAAGGAAACCTTGAAATTTGTATGATTTGCATCACATGAATCAGGTCGAAATTCAATATCGCCAACATACAATCACTACTTTGACACTCATAGATTTAGCCCCCAGCCTCTTTCCAACGGAAATGCAAGATTGTGACTTCGTATTTGTTAAATCTCATAAACATTCCATCTCCGTTTTATGAACGAGAATTAAACGTTGTCCACTGTCAACTGAATTGAACACTGCGTCGTTTGTCTCACACTAAACATGACCTTTACATTTTGAGTAATAAACGGTAGGTTTAGGGAAGTCAGAGAATTGGAACTTGGAGAGAATTTGTATTCGCAGGTTCACCCGTTGGATTTAACGGACAATGACTGTGCTTACCATTGAGACCATCGAGAAATCTTCTCACTACTTAGTCGGAATTGGTCGAGAGTTAGCATATGTAAGTTGGCCCACAACACTACTCATGAACTCTAATACAAGCAGGGCTCGAGCTTAGAGCCTCACTTCTAAGAGGAATGGTTGTAAAGCCTATCAGAACGCGAAAACTGCAATCATTTGTGAGTGTCGTCCAGTTTACTTCGACCAACCCTACCTTATTAATCGGTGACATAAATGAAGATTAGTCCACTCAGCAGTTAATTTCCGTGAAGATGTGTCCGTTTTTCCAATTGGCTTCTTCTTCTTCTTTGCATTCTGTTTTCAGTAGCTAGATGGTGCGTTGCGCGTAGCTTTGCTGTACATTCTGTGTAAGCTACAATAAAGTAGTGTTTCGAATCATCCACACGACTTACCACTGACAAAGTGTAACCTCACTACTGAAGTATGCACTTCCAGTTTGTTTTTGGAGTGATAGCGTATTCGGCTGACCCTAATACGCAATTGTCTTTTGAATGTCCTGTGTGCCATTCGAAAAATTGCTGTCCAACTCTATGCCGGACTATCGTATTGAGGCACAACGTTGCTCGACCCAGGGTTAAACCAAAACATATTATCGTTAACAGAAAAGATGTTTTAAGAAATACACATACATATAGTCTGTCGTGTTTTAATGAAGGGCCATAAGATAAGTACCCTGGCATTTGTTACCGATAGCAAACTGTCCTGTTCAAAGAGGCTCTTGAACCATTTTCATCTTGCTAATATAAACGAGAGAAAGAGGTGTCATGTACTGTGGTTACGCACACTCAAAAGGTAGGTCTAGCTTTTGTTATCAGGAAACCAGCACAGAACAGCATACTTCTTGAATAAACGCGACACTCACCATCTGTCAAGAATTTAGCCAATGAAGAATCAGCTGTGTGAAGTGGGGCCAGTTGAGTCAATGAAACAACCTTCAATCGGCTTAGCACCAGCACAATGGATTCGATGTCATGCATAACAGTTACGAATAATCAAGTTCACAACCGTCACATTTTCGGGGCTATGACAACACAGGGGACAATTAATTATTGGCTACGTCGGAGATCGTGTGACCACATGGATTGTAGGCAGTCGTTGCATTCGGTCATTGATAAATTCAGGTCATACAAAGATATTCTGAAATTCTTTGCGATGTGTAACAACGCACCTTGCCATTCGTGTTTGGATAGCATCTTTCTAGGAAATGTTTATCAAGGGTCGCCACTGCTGCTGTTATTACTCTACTTCCTTACGTTAAATTCCACCGAAAGCATTTGAAATTCGGTAAAAAGTGACACCAAGACCTCTGCACATCTGGCACATGATACTATGGTGAATGTCGCTCCCAGTTGGCAAGACTGGTGACTGCGTAGGCTGGAGGGGATTGTCACCTCCGCGGAGAATACAGTTACCAGTAATCAATGTGTCCACAACCAGCAACACTGTTTAACTCACGAACTAAGCCCGCCCGACATCCGTCATTCTTCCTGCGAAGTCACACCATTAAGTAGGTCGGATGGTCTTTTGATCGTTAAGCAATGGTCTTCGAAAAAAAGGTTGTTTTTCGTCATGAACATTTCATTGTGAAACTTAGTCTTCGCTCACACCTCCAGAAAATTCATCATTGTAGCGGTGTCTGCGGCGACCCATTCAGCAACATTGCCAACTTCCGTCATGTTCCAGGTTGCCTTACAGTATCTGCCACGGCATTTCGACTCAAATCTGGCGATGAAGCCCAATGTGAGCAGTCTCGCAAATTAAACCGTTCGTCACGCCCACTATCCGTCAGTCCTCATGCCGCCCAAAAGTTTAGTACACATCTCTGCTCCAAGCGTGCTACCGAATAGCTCCGCCTTTTGGTCATCGCTTCAACCATGCGAGATATGCATGAATAGGCTGAACATTAGTTATACAAACTACATCCTCCAGCCACAGTCTACCTTCTTACCGAACATCTCACTGGCTATTCCAACAGTGTGATAGCCAATGTTTAATCGTTTGTTTATTTCATAGTCCATCAACGATCTGCCCTCCACATGAACTTAACTTGCACCCTCTCTCTGAATCTCACCTTCTGTCACGATTAGATAATAGATTACAGCACTCGCAACTGAATTCTGCTTATAACAACGTCATCCTATGGTTGAAATTTTTTAAGGAAATGCGTGTAACTCTTCAATCTATCAGTAGCAGAGTGTGGAATCAAGTACACCAAACAGGAACTTTAAGACACCGGGACTGAAGACGTGATCACAAAACCGGAAATAAATTGGTTCGGATCGATGAGGTTAGCCTCAAAAACCATATTTACTAACCACTAGACTACCGGTTATATTAACAGATAATGTCACACAGTCGTACCACTAACAGCTTACTTACCCAGCTACCTCCAAAAAGGCAGAAGTTGTGAAATAGGCTACGTGAAGTGGTCCAACATATGGTCTCCAGGATGATAACGTCGGACTATCATTCTGTGATGCATTTCGCAAGATAAATAGAACGGTGCTTTAGTAACTCACTTCACACTCACGAAGACCGGAGTGCAATTTCCTGTCCGGAAAAGAATTTACACCATTGATGACCTGCGCCAAAATGGTAAATCAAGTCAAATGTCTCTTCCCGAATGTCATTTCGCATAAAGTATATCTGATGAAAAAACTGTAATCAAACAAGATTGGCGTTCAGTTTGTAAGAAAAGAGCCTCAGTATTGTTGGGAAGCAAACTGAGATTCTGTGAAACAGTCATTACAGTGTCTCGCTTGGGGACGGTAGTAGCTAGCTTTCAAATTGGAGAGTAATCGGCAACCACCGAGTGATCAACGTGTATCATTTCGTTTGAAGGAGCCGGACGGAAACCGTTGCATTGTGACTCAAAAATGCAACTTATGGAGTTTGTCTTCTGCTTAAAAAATAACAAAACAATTCCAGATGATATACATGAGACTCTGGTCTAAATCGTACATAAACTTTATTCCATGACTTCTGTAATTAACAGGCTTACGATTTCAATAGGTCGGAATGGTGCAATCTTCTGCAACATAACGGCTCTCCAAGTTAATATTTTCCAGATTTCTTTCTGTCCGAGCAATTTGACGGTATTTAGCACTGTTCACTATAATCAAAACTGTGAACAGACCAGCAGGCTTATTATACTTGAAAAAGTGTGTGGGAAGTGCAGTTGTTTCTAAGCAGCATCCAACTGTCCTTCTTGGATAAATGTTTGCCAAAGACCACTGTCGGATGAGCAACCTTCACCTCATCATGTAGAACGGACTGCACGGTAAACAAAAAGGATCTGTAAGATGAAAAAGGATGATCTGCTTAAAAAACTATAGCCTATCCTATCTCTGTTAGTTTCATCACACTGGATTTAACATTGGGAGGTGACTGTGTTGCTTAGAATTTTCCCCTCGCCTTCTGTATTGACGACAACCTATATTCACGTAGCTGTTATCTTCAAGTGTGTTCCAGATTAAGAGGGAGTTTGCCACGGTTTTAGACGATTTAAGCTCACTAGCTGCACAGGGTTTACGTGATGGTGATTCACCACCAATGGATGTGTATGCATCTTCGTTGACATAAGCTGAACATCACCCAAAAATGATTGTAGGTTTCAGACACTCATGGACTTTTCAGTCAAATCTTTTTGAATAGAAGCGCTGTACTCGAGTCCTGATCTTGTCGTAGCCCTTTAGTAGTGCACAATCTTGAATCGGTCGGAACTAGAACTCTGACTACCCTTTCATGAGGCAACCCTGTTGACCAAAGCGCCACTAAATTGTAGTAGTCCTTTAAAGTTTAATGAATAGCTCTGGTATGAGACTGTCCAGATTATCGAATCGTCTAGAGAGCAGACAGCGAATATCCTCAGATATTCTTGTCAGTAAATGCCAGGACAGAAAGTTACAACTTTCTGTTGATCGTAAGACCACATGGGGCGGGCAATAGTGGCAGTTCTTCAGCTTCTAACAAACGAAAATTAGTAAGAACGTCATTCCATCGAATCAGAAGGATATCCGTAACAGGTCAGCTGCCGAAAGAAGGGGGTTTATGGGGAAGACGCTGACGGATAAAGGTTATCCGGAGAAATTCGTGGATGTGCACAGTAATGTGGTGCCAAAATTTGAAGAACGGAACAATCGACACGTGAGATGCACGCTTAAGCACCATTGTGTTCGCTGTTTTAAATTACATTTGGACGTGTGGCAGTCTGCGGGCAAAAATTTTCCAAGTGATCATCTTTCTCTCATGTGATCGAAACTATTGACAATCAGCTGGGATGTTGACGTAAGATGGAAACAAAGAATAAGGCTAGAGAACTGAGAACAAGAAAAACATTCAACCTATGTCTAATAGGTTCATTACCATCTGTTTCTGAATGCATAATGGTAGTTTCATATGGTGTATAATAAAAGCTTCGGAAAAACCTTACGCGCGTTTGTTCAATGTCTGACAGATAACACGGAATGCTTTAACAAAGTATACTCCGTGACCAACTTCTTGTAGATGTTTTGTAATTGCATTTTTGCAGTTCTATTCTTGGTACTCAGAAGCCACTTGGGGAAGTTTTTCCATCTCCCAGTATACAGTGCCCTCACGGCTCAATCAACCTACTGCAAACCGCAGGCATAGCTGAATTCATAACTGATTTTGGAGACTGTGAGCACCGGACGCATCCTTGGATTTGTTGAGATGCGAATTGTATGGTGCAACACAATGAGCTTGGTGTGATTTAAAGCTACTGTCATTCTTTGATCCATGAATAGTGCTACACCATCCCCTTAGGGATGGTGTAGGGATATGAACACGGGTTTTCCGCGGTCAACTTGTGAAAGCTGATCAAGAGTCAAACGGTTTAGAATGTCTGTAAAAAAACGGATTGAGTTCACATTTTTGGTAAGAATCTGTTGAATAAAGTCAGTCTAGTTCGCTTGTGGGCTATGATCAGGTTGCCTAGTTGCCTCGAGACGATACGCGGTGACTCTCCTATGAACTCCAATCCACGACATCTTGACTAAGACTTCTCCGCAAATCGAAGCCACAGAAATCATTCACTTGTTAAGCGGTATTTCGAGTACTGATGAGTAGTGGGTGATTTTGATTTTCATATACATTGAACGCCACTTGCAAATGATTGCAGCTGTCGCTATCATATAAAATTTCCAGCCATCCTCTTTCAAAAAGAAGCACAAAACTCGAGTTTCGCTCTCACTACAGCTCACCAGTAGTGTGTATAGTTGCCACTGTCGGGACTAGAACTCTGACAACGCTTTCACGAAGAAACCGTGTTGACTACTGCATCATTGACCCCACATTAGACACGACCGAATTATCATAAGTGAACGCCCACCTTATCTTGTTTCTACAAATGTGTTGAACTGTCAATGTTTTTTGTCTGTCTGTCAAGCAAATTCACAAAAATATCGCCTATCATAAGTCCAAGAGGACTACCGATGACCACCCCATCTACCTGGCGTAAAATTGTTCAACTTGTGCAGAGGGTAAGAAGCTTGCATGAATGACAGGCCAGTAGAGTTAACCTCAGTCATACAGTCATAAATGACGTTAAGCAATCTAACCACGTGTGCGTTCGTGAACACAGGTTGGACATCAAACGATGCCGTCATTCTGTTAGCAGAAGTCGCACTGTAACAAAAAGTCGTTCAATAAAGCTTGACATTAATTACTCAACTAACGCCTTCTCAAGCCGCGCGCGCAGACGTTTATTAATCGGGATTCCAGTCCAAAACGCAGATAGTTTTCACTCACAAGTTATGTGCACTTGTAAAACCCTTGTTTAGTCGCTCAGTTACGCGTTTTGTTTGACAGTTCATAGCAGTGATACACAGTTAATCTATAAATTTGTCGCCCAAACAAAATTACCAGTTCACATGCGGTTGCAATGTAACGAACTGTTGAAGTTACTTTGCGATTACAGTTACCCGAGAAATTAGGGAGATGTTTACACTAAGAAGATAACACGGAAATAAGGCAGTTGCAGTATGAAGGAAAAAATGTTTTTGCAATCAGCAACTCACGGACGATCGATTAACTAACAAGACGAGGCAAAAACTGGCAGTGGCATTGCAACGTATCCATCAAGTTGCCAAAGCGTGCCGTCTGTTAAGCACCAGAAAGTTGATTTTTCATAGCTCTGATATACATTCAACTGATGTACTTGTTTTTCGCTTAATATGCCGGTTCAACTACAATTACACATATCTGCATAGGCAGAACAACGTACAGTGGCGCACGTTTCTAAACGGATATCAAATGTCTTGTCGAAAACGACTTGTTGGCTCGACGAACCCAGTTTCATCGATCGCGAAACATACTGTAACTGCCGGTCGTCCAGGTGGCCTTATCAAATGGTTTAACACATTGTTACGTTATCGCTGCTCTGAAATGCTAACAATTGAGAAAGCCATACTAATCAAACAAAATCGGGCAGTTTTTGGTGTATACGGAATTTGTTAACAAAATCTCCTTGTCACGGAATTGACTGCGTTACTGGCACGCGAAACGTCAAATAAAATTCCTCTTTCTTAGTGGTGTCTGATGGAAATAAATCGTATTGTTAACATCTGGCTACTAGATGACTACTTGACTAAAGAGAACTTAGCGTTTAAGCTATCTGGTGCTGTGAAACCCCAAATCGTGATGAGAAAAGACAGGGTTGTTATCGGTTCTTTCATTCTGCTCAGCCACAAACGCGTAATGTTAACTAAAGAACAAGCCGAAAGAATTACATTATGACAAGACTGTGGACAAAATCATTCAAAACTAAAGCAACTTTACCCCTACAGTAAATTTACTTTAAATACGCATTTTCGCTTTCAGTTGCTTGATTAACAGTTCCGACCAGCCTCAATAAAAGTGAACTTTGAGCACGTAACAGAACTGTGAAACAATCTGACAGACTTTTGATTTACTGTACTTAAGGCTAAGTTCTGAAAATGATGTATACCTTCTTAATACTTAAGGAAATTCTACGCATCCACCGAAAACGAAAATCCTGACGAAAAAATGGCAATGAGACACTTGTGGCTTTAGAACAATCTCCCTACTTTCAAGGTAGTTTGACATAATTTACAAATAGTCAGTCGAATTAATGGATTAGAAAAAGAATCTTGCGATTACAAATGCTTCACATCCACTGTGGACCAGAGTATGGGCAGGGGGCAGTTATCGTCTGTCAGTTGGCTCGGGCATGACAATGGCTGAATACACCCCTATTCCATTCACTTGACTCAGCAGAGTTTCGTTCAACTTCATGCACTAATCATCAAACTAGCTGAGAGGTGGAATAATGAGTCATGACTGTAATAAAAAGAAGTAACTGAAAGTGTAAGTGTATAAGTCCCAACGACGGCACGGACATTCTTACAATGTGGGATAGTTGCGAACCGGTTTATGTACGTGCTGTTATCTATTTCAGTAACGGAGAGTCAGTTAAGCTTTATAGATCAAGTTTACAAAGAATGAATACCAACAATAAAGTCCGGTCAGAAATACTAGCTATTTCAAGATGTTGGTGCTCTGACCAGCTGAAAAGCTTTGCACAGGGGTTTCAGTCGCCTTACAATACTATGTTTGTAGTATTATTTATAATATTACGATTCTAAGGGCAATTCACACTTAACGCACCGCTGCTGAGTAGTTGGGGATTTGGTTGTTCTAAACTCCCCATTCAGGGATTTCGCACTTCGATGAACTTTTTGGCAAACTTCCCTCGAAATGAAGTACTAGACTCGGGGTTTCGTTCTTGTTTAAGTCGAACCATATCGCATATCTTTATCATGTTCGAAATTCGGACTCTGACCAAGCTTTCATGAGGCAGCCTTGTTGTTAATTTCTTGAATGACCTCAGAATACGAGTGCACTAAATAAATGTGTGACAGGAATTGTGTCATCTTTTTGTTAGATCCGAGCCTACTATTCGAATGTGACTGGCTTTGGTCATTTCGTTTGCCAACGAGTTTACAATGCACATATCTGTCCTGAGGTGGATGAGAGCTGGAAACCGCCCTGTCCATTTTTATGTAAAGCTTCAGCATTGAAAAACCCTACTAACCTCTTCAAAGTAGAAATGTTCTGCCACTGCTGCTATTTCAGCCTAACGATCACCTGGCAGTCATACACGGAGACAAAATCCTGAGATCTAATCAATCCATGAAACTTTAAATTGAAGGATTTGCCTAAAAATATGCTTCCTGACAAAATCGAATTAGCAAAGTGCTCCAACGCACCGCCGTAACCACAGTCAAACCAATTGGCATGGGTATATATATATATATATATACTTCAGACCAAAGCAGTCAGCTCGATCTTCTGGCGGTTCGTTAAATGGAGGCAGTTTTGAAGCATGTTTTGGTAAGCCCTAGGGAATTCCAGTGAAGTGTTTGGCTGTCGACTTTATTTTCACGTTCCCATTTGTCAGACGATTGGTAGATTCCCTTGGTGTAGTTAAGTTCGAACAAATCGTCAGTGAAAAATGTTTCTCGTAGATTACCTAACCTCACAAAATGCGTGTTAAGCAACAAGACAATGATAAAACTGATGAAAAACAGAAAACATGGCCCCCTGTTCGATGGCTCGATCAAATAAATCAGTTTAGCTGACGCTCTTCCTGACACATACCTGTCTGTCAGACGATCGGTGGACTTACCAGTTTGGTGATACAAAGTTGACAGACAGAAAAAGCTGCGTGTTAGATAGCCCTCAGATGTTTTGTTGTGTTATACATTCCACCACGGTCTGACAGCAGTCATGTGCATTGTGTGGTGCGCGCAAATGAATCTGACTGCAACAACCGAGAAACTTTGACAGTAGTCTGATAGATGTCGATTTCGTCTATTTTGTTTTCCGAGAGTAGAATTTGTCAATTTTTCCTCAACCCAGTTCAGTCAGAATAGAGATATGGTGTCAGTAAAGTTCGAGTTATATTACATATATATAGGTATATGTATATAGGTATATACGTATTATTTTCTGAAAAAGAACTTTCAGATTACGGATAAGTAGTATGGCAGATTTGATAATTTAAACGAGACCAAACTGCGAAAAATTTGGGCTTCGGCCGGATTCGAACTAGCGACAGAAACAACATGCTAAAACGCGGCAAATGCTCTACCAGCTGAGGTACGAGGCGTGTTGTTTCTATAGCTGATTTGAATCCAGCCGAAGTCCATATTTTCTTAACTGGGCCTCTTTTAACTTACAAACTGCCAATATGTTGTGTGAAATATGGCTGGTGATTGATTGCTTCTTTTACATTCAGACATTCTTTCTGACTAGCGGCTTTCAGATTAAGGCACAATACTTCAGTTTCGCTACTGTTAGAGCTTGTCAGCGATACACTTCTTTATTACGACTGAACTTGAACTTTAACCACGTTTTCATGAGGCAACCATGCTGACCACTGTGTCGGTGATCTTAGATCAAGCAAGACCAAAACGAAATAAATCTACATTTGGTCATGGGAAACGCTCAAATTGTTCTTTCGGCTCGTTTACCAGCTCTGTTAAATCCCGAACTTGAACCCCGTTAGCGCCTTCCGGCAATATGGTGAAACTGCATAAATCATCAAAATTATCAGGGTCAGTCGACTGGCCAGAGTTCAAATTTCGGTCGTGAAATTGTGTAATCTGTAATATTTAAAATGATAATTTCCTTTAATCCATTTAGTCAAAACAGAGAGAAAGCATGGCGCGGGATGTTAACAATTCGATTTACTCTCATCAATCGATAACGTAAAACCAGCAAATTTCATAAAAACTAGGCATAGCAACAACAACTGAACGAATTAATCGCATAGTTTTGACCTTTCGCATGCTAGTGGTATAATCAATTCCATGGCATGGAGACTGATTTCGTCAGTTTTCTGTGTAAACAAGACCGGCCAATGCTTTCTGATTAGCATTGCTTCCCTAATCGCTAACAGTGTTGGGTTACGATTACGTAACAATAGCTCGAACGATTTGACGGGGTCGACTAGGTGACCGGTTGCAAAGATGTTTGGTCGTTTTCTTGAGATTGCAGTTGATAATCACCTAAGCATGTGCTACGCGATATGTTGATGCAAACCCCGATCTGTCCTGCTTGTTGTTGATGTAAGCAGCTTGTGCACAATTTGCTGGTTTTACGTTGGCAACTGATTAGAGTAAATCGAAATGATAATCTGTAATAGTTGAATTCAATTGTGGTAAAATTTTAGTTTTGTTCATTTAATCGCCTACAGCTAATTGCATCCAGCTGTTACATTCTGGTAGATTTTTGATCTTACTGCATCAGCACATAGAAAAGTGCACTTCCACTTCAAGGTTTCAACTATAATAGGTAATTCATGGAAACCGAAGATTTTCGACGTACAAAAATGATTTAATTGCTGGGTCATTTTCACTCGGACTATGTAGGCATTTTTAGGCTCATACTATGCGGGGCGTAAGTCAGAAATTATTCCGTTTTGACTGTTTACAAACGGGTTCGACCCGATCAGCAATCTGGAAGTCACAGCTTCACTTCGTCAACTTGATCACGCGACAATTGGATTTAGTCACTTATACGAAACTAGACGACGTATTCCCCAAAAGATCTAGGGGCCTACTGTAAAGCAAACGTTCTGGCGATACGAACGCAGTTCAACAAAACTGTATCATCTGGCGCCGTAAACGCATTCAGCCTAGGTCGGTATTTATATTCTGTAGTAGAGGAACTCTGGTGCCAATGAAATTTATGTCCCAGACTCAGTAGAAACAGAAACACGTGAAATTAGAAAAAAACGCCCGATTACAGTGAAATCTTTAGCATGAAACACGTCCTGAACCTGAGTTTTTTGCGTATGTCTTTTGGTGCAATTCCACTAAATGTCTGTTACAGAGGATGACCAGCTTTCCTCATAAAGCGGGTTGATTCACATGTCGAAGGATGGTGCCTAAGCTCCTGTACAGCACAAATGCCAAAATAATCAAGGATAGAGTTTGGCATTTCATAACTCCAAAACTCTGTTGGAATTACCCCTGCAGATGTACATACAATCGACAGTCTGAATAGACATCAGGTGAGTGTGCATAACAGCACCTCTCGAGAGACGTTGTAGCACTTAATGGGCAACAGCAAGTTATTCCGACAGTCATTGCTACAAGTCCGAATCAAATGGAAGTACTCACCTGGCTCTGATTTAGTATTTCGCATCGTCGTGAAACGCTGTACCTCTGAATATCACAACCACAAACACTGTATTATGTTCGGTTACTGTAAACTGGTCATCGGCCAAAAACATGGGCACAGTTCATAACCATGTACGTCATCAAAAATAGGTGTGGGGAAAACCGAACAAATTACCGGTGTATAGCTTCGTTTTCAATGTTGGGGGACTCGCCTGACCAAAGTGATAGACACCGGAAACATTACCATAAAGCTGCACTGTATCTGTGAGGAATAGACATGTGTAATAAGCCTACTAACTGTTCGTGGTCAGTGGACAAAACTTTCACACATGCAGTCGACATTTGATTAAATCTATCACAATTTCTTCAGGGGTTCGACTTCTCCATTCTGCTACAGAAACTCCGAATTGTGACTCGAGGAGTGCCCACTTAGGTGGCCAGGGAAGTACCTGGCTGAAAATACGTTTATCGCCGAGGTAAACAGGTAGTTATCAGATTAGCTGCTTGTCAACGGCGATGTTCCGTCCAAAGCAGTAAAAACTCATGTTCAGTCGCCATCATAACTATACTGACTACGTAAGTGACGGCAATAGACCACTCATACCTGAATGTGGACCTGACTAAGGGACCTTAGTGAGAGATAGTTTAAATCTGTTTAATAATTGTACAACTCTGAGTAAAAAACCACACGTAACGTTTCATCATTTAAGAACAGATTGCGGTCTATTTCATCCTGATGTTGCTTTCACTACGTTCGCCTCTACGATCCACCAACGCATGTAAACAAACATCTAAGCTTATTATCTTCATCTTAGAAAAGTTTGACCCTTTTCAAAGCGTTCACATAAGGGCCACAAGAAGAGTTGCTTTGCGCGTGGTAGTCTCCTATCAAGAAAGATCAGTAGAATTAAGTCAGATATCGACTTACTCCTCAAAAACAAAATGCTCTACACTTCAAGGTTATCCCCTGACAAACCACCGTCGAAAAATAAAGCATGAACGTTTAACTGGTGAACAGGTGAAGGTGTGTAATGGAATAGGCAGGTTAAGTTACAAACAGAACTGCTTCATAGTTGGGGTCTGTTCACCCTGAATCACATCGTCCAATTATGTGATCAATGTCAAATCGTTTGACAGGTTTGAAACATTACCCGATCGACACATGCGTGAAAGACAACCTGTACTACAAGCTTTCTAAACACCATCCTATCACACTCTCACAGGTTATTGACTGAGCGTTCCTGATGGTTTGCTGTTTCATTTTGTATCAGTGTTTGTTGTTGATTCTAATGTATGGCACTGAAGCTTACCCCGATGTACTTCTACACACTTTTCTTTGTGCACGTAAACCGTTCCACACAGTGCACTGCAGCTTAAGCCAGTAACATGAACGCACAAGCAAATTTGTTTGTCTCCTGTAACGACTAATGTAATTGTTGATGCGTAGTCCGGGATTTGGTTAATTTCAAATTGAACATCACTCACATAGCTCATTGCACAATTCGCATCCACACAGACTGTGCAGCCAGGCTCTTCCGAAAAGACGCAGTGCACTGGAGTTTCGTTCTCATGGGAACAGCTCGTCAGTACTTCATATGCTTGTAACGACCAGGACAACATCTCTGATCGTGCTTTGATGAGGCACACTGTCATTAGACAGTATGTGTCGCCTATCGAGAAAATCGGGCAACCTGATCATTACTCACAAGCGAAGGTGGTTGAGCGTTCACATATGAAAATTCGGTCGTACTTAATGTGAGGTCATTGGAGTAATGGTCAACATACTTGCCTCATGAAAGCGTTGACGGAGTTCTAGTCCCGGTCTTGACAAGGATATGCAATATTGATGAGCTCTAATGAGAGTGAAACTCGAGTCTAGTGCTTCTTTTCGAAAGGGGATCGAGTGGGAAGTCTATGGGAATGCGGCAGCTGCGATCAGTTGTGGGTGATGTTCAAATTGAAATAAACCAAGTCCCCGACTACTCATCAGCAATCTAAAATATCGTATTGCAGGTTTAATGAGGTCGGAGATTTCCATCTGTCTAGGAAGTCCTAATCGCGGGGTTATCGATTGGAGTTAACAGTCAGTAACTTTGCCTCCTATCGAGACGGTCGGGCAACCTGATCATTACTCACAAGCGAAAGTGGTTGAGCGTTCACATATGATAATTTGGTCGTGCCTAACGTGAGGTCAATGGCGCAGTGGTAAACACGGCTACCTCATGAAAGCGTGACCGGAGTTCTAATGCCGGCTGTGACTAGGATACGCGCCTATGAAATTGTCCACTGTCCAGCGTGGTATTCCTAGTGTATATGTATGTGACTAGATAACAGAATGGACCGGTGTTTACACCCGGTTAAGATATGAGGCTATACTCGGCCATTTGCGTCAGCGTTGACAGGAGGTGCATATCCAGACTTGAGCAGTCGGCCAACTGCAAAATACATTTTGGCCCACAGATCACTATGGCTTCTAGTGGTGTATGGAAAATAAGTCGGAACAGGAAATAACATCTACATAACTGGTTGACACAATCCGCTTATCTGTGAAGACAGAACCAGGTGGGAGCTGGTTGTGTGCCATCTAATATGGCTTTATTAACTTGGTATTGATGAATAGCATGTCACGAACAATTTAACACATCCCAATCGGAAGTTTTGAACAAAGTAGACTTAGTCACTTCAGTCATTTTGTTCAATCCTACTTAGATGATCACTGCTCATATTCGGTAATGATAGGTATGAGTAAACTATATTTACGGTCGTAACAAAGAGTACTGCATACACATATTGAATTCAGGCTTGTGTTCGTAAAGCTTCCATTGAGACTTGTCCGGCGCTAGACTGAAACGAAGGTTATAAGCATTGTTGCCAGAGCACAAAATGACGCATGTTACGATATGTCAACATTTCCCTTACCCCATCGGCTAAGTACTGAAAACAAGCAAATAGTTAGAAACAGCGTGGAAATTGACACGCAACCATTTACACCAATTATAATGTCAACACCATCGAAACCCAGTGGGCTGCTTCGGCGGTAGATGGGTCCTGGTCAATATCTCTTTGCTGTAGGGCCTTAACTCGGGGTTCCCGTCGCACCACAATAGTTTGAATGAGCTAAGTGGGTCACTCTGGCCATTTGGTTTCATTGGGTATCTAGTAATCGATGGTGTGAGATGTTGAATAGCGGATCCACCGGTTTAAGATTGTTGTGTCATCCGTTGTTTTACTTCTTTCGGGACGTGCTTTACTATCTGCTGAGAAAGGTACCGATCAGTTTCTCCCCACAAAGGTTACTGTGTCTGCAAATGAAACGGTAAACAACGGAGTATTTAGGTAGACTGCGTTCGTAATTTGGCAGGCATAGATGTATGAACGGAGCAGATGTCAATTCGTGCTTGATGTCATTTACCAGGATGTCCGTCTGCCGGTTTCTGCTGGCACCTCTTAATCTGTGTGCAGCTTGTCAATGCTGCAAATATGCCTGGCTCCATTAAACAGGATCTTGAACAAATTAGGTTTGTAGGCCCTCAGTGTAAAATTTGCACAACCGAAGCTATTGTCATTCTTAGGACGAACGGATCACTGTAATGTCTAATCTTTAAGTGCGGTTGAATATTACTGAACTAATCAGCCAGTAATGATAGAAGACATACGTCGAGAGATGTTAACATTTCTGTTTTCCGAACTAATTAAAACAAATTAGGATGACCAGTGATAAGAGAACTAGAGTACTATCAACATGTTGTTTGTATACTGAGGCTGTAATACTCTTATCATGGATCTTACGTTCAACTATTCCTAGAAAGATGTTTGCTAATGTTGGACACAATGAACTATCCATAACCAATTCGTTCATCTGCCTGTAAGCAAGTTCTTCATGTGCTTCTTGCTGTTTATGATGGCAAAACCAGAGACCATGTGTAGCTTTAGAATCATACCAAGACTCATAAGGATTTTATCACTGCCTGACAGTGTTCATGTTTGTGACCCTACTACTGGAGAATTAGCATCTTGGAATCGAGAGAGATAAGGCTAATCCTTTTGTGGTAGTCACATGATGTCCAGATAGGTCTTGTGAAAGTTAGAGAGTCTAATGGTGAGTGTCAGTCATGGGATACCTCTCCAGTCTTCCATATGGAGGGCAGGAGTGTGGTCAATTCAGATAACAATCATCACCGCAATCTTTGGAAAGTCCAGTAGAAGAAAAGGTCTGGAGGTGGGACTTTATTACGTTCCAATAATTTGAGCTCCAAAGCCACTTTGGTTTCCGACGCGAGATAGCCTAGAATGTCATAGCTAACTATACAACCCCTATCATCCACAGCCGGCTTAGGCCAATCGGACTGACAAAAGTATCAACAGACCTTACATCCATTCAATCTGAACTTATATATTCTGTTCATCTAGTTAATTTTTGGAATGGTGTTTTGAAATTGAAATCGAATGAGAGGACATCCAAAGGCATCCATGTGAACTGATTGGCAAACAATTGTATATATTCTTGATGGCTTCAAGTTACTGACCTTCAGCGAAACAATGGTGATTCGAACTCACCAACCGACATTGTGTGTGCCAAAGTGGTTGAAGCGACCCATCGGATTGTCACGATTTTGTTGACATAATACTTGGCGTGAATTTTTGCATGTCATTCCCTTTCTAGAGGTCTACATACCTGTCTGTCTGTCTATATATATCTTTCTCTCGAACGCGCCCTCTGTACAAATATATACCCAACTATATACCCACTGACGAGCTTTAGTTTAAGCGAAACACGAGTCTAGTGCTTCTGTAGTTCAAAAGGGGTCGATTGGAATGTCTATGGGAATGCGACAGCCGCGATCAATCGTAGGTGATATTCAATCTCTATACACCCAAATATCTTGAACATATATATATATATATCTCCTGATGTGGATCCCAGAGTGGACTTGAAACTTCACATTAAATATCCACCATTCGATGTTCACCTTTCATACTTAATCATATATATATATAGCTAAAGTATGTAAAAAGGGGAACACGCTCAGTAATGAATGATTTATTGTGACGTTTCAACTCCACACTAGGATCCGTTACCAAACAAATAAATGTGCTGGAATGCTGTTGCTCTGCCGCTCACCGTGTACTCCCGTTAGTCTGTCTTCACTCGTTTTTGGTTTCAGTGTCAACGCTGCTGACGTAGTGGCTGTCTATATCTACGTGTCGATTGAACGAATTCCGGGAATAGAGAGCCTCTAGTACAAGCCGTTCCCCTTTCATCTTTGCCCGTGCGACCACTTTCGCATGATCTATGTTGACCTCGTGGCCTGTGTCCGCGCAGTGGTGCCACAGTTGTGATCTAGGGTCGGCTCGTCGCATCGCTAATTTGTTTTCATGCACGCATGTACCTGGCTGTTTGCCTTTTTCTCCAACATACTGCTGGCCACACCCCAGACATGGAATGGCGTAGACCACGCCAGACTGTTCGTGTGGTTATTTAGAATCCTTGGCGTTCACCAAAACTAAACAGAGTGTTGAGTTTGGCCTATGTGATATCTGAATGCCCAGTGGCTGAGACATCCTTTGTGCTGCTCCAGGTGTGCCGTGAATACATGGCACTGTCATTCGCGTTTTGGGTTCCGCACGTTCAGTCCTTGTGGAACCTCTGAGAAATGCTTTTATGAAACTACTAAGGTACCCACTGGAAGTGAACAATTTGAACAGGTGTTTTCACTCTTGTCTTCTGAGTTCAGATGAGCTACAGTGCGTGTATACATGTCGAAATAATGTTCGCACACAGCTTTTAAGTTGGCGAGTTGGATGATTGTTGTCGAACCTGAGAAAGACGTCAGTTGCTGTCGGTTTACGATAGACAGTAGTTTCAAACTTGCCATCAGGTCCTCTCATGACCGCTTCATCGAGGAACCCTGGACGTTAATTTTCTTCCTCTTCGAGTATAAAGGTTAGTACATCTATAGTTTTGCTGAAACAAAGGTGGAACTGGTCAAGCTGAGTCTGAGGTAAAACAACAAATGTGTCATTCACATATCGAAGCCACACTTTAGGTTTGAGCGTCTGAAAAGCTTCTCACTCGAAATGCTTAGTTGCGACATCTGCAAGTAATCCTGATATCATCATCATCATAATCACCGTAACAACTGTAAGCCTGACCCAAAAGGTACTGTGGCTTGGGTCGCCGCTCACCTCAACAACGACATGGAATATACTAGAAGAAAACGCTACTAAGAAGGTTGAAAATCATTAAAAGTAGATTAGGCGGAAGAACTATAAATGGTATGGCTGCAAGAACGCCATTGACCGCGAAACACTACCATCTCGGATAGCATCTCTAACCAGCTATTTGAATGGTCACGATGACCCCAGCCAGGTAGACGATACCAACCTACTTTATTCATTAGAGCAGTCAGGGTCTTTATATTCTGTGACCACGTTGTTGCTGGACCACCAAGCGGTTTCATCCAACTGTCGGCTGCCTCAGCATATAATGGCCGGTACGGTAAACGCACAGCTGACATACAGAACACAGGACCCAACCAACACAAGCTGTGCATCATGAACAGTTGACCAATTGATCACGAATTCCGAGCGTTCCGGAATACGCGGCCACATTGTTCACAAGATCAGTTCACTTAGTGTGGACTAATTGGCGGAGACAACGAATGTCAAACACAGCAAGCCTGTTGATATCTTCCTTGTGAACAGGCCAAGCTTTCGAATCATAGAGCATAACAAGACGTACATAGGCATTATACACTCTTCCTTTCAGCGACAAACTAACGTCCTGTTAACGCTAAGGATGATGTAGGTAAAAAAACAAGTCATGTATTTGTTGTCCTCATTCATGCCTCAACAACAGTATTACAAGCTCACGAGATAGTGTCACCTAAGTACGTGAAACTATCCACAGTCTCAAGTGGATTACCTGCAATGGAGAAGGTGACAATGCTCCCGTCATGAAGCAGCACTGCATTTTGAAGATGTAAAGCGCATTCCATACAAACTAGTCAGGTCACTCACCTTATTCAACATCCTCTGCATGTCTTTGGCAGAGGGACTAAGTAAGACAATGTCGTCCGCATGCTCCATGTTGTTCAACATAACACCGTGAAAAAGCATAACACCAAACTCGATGGACTCTTGAAGGGCACCTTTCAGAATATTGTCCATGACAAAACTGAACATGAGGGAGACTGGATACCGACGAACACCACTAGGATCGAGGAACGCCTGTGACAGTTGTCCATAAACACTCACTTTACTTGCAGAGTGAGCATACAGTGATCTCAACAGATTCACGTATTTCCCTCGTACTCCCTCGCGAAGGAGAGAGCTCCAGAGAACGTTACGAGCAGCTGAATCGAAAGCAGCCTTTAGGTCCAAACTGACCACTACCGTCGGCTGTCTGTAACAGTGCCGATGTTGCAAGATCTGTCGCAACAATTATGATATAGATGAACCCATTAGTGTGCCTCTATTCTGCGCTAAACTCGGCCATCAAATTGTAGTTAAGTCTCCATGCAGAACTCCATTAACTGAATCAATTCATTTGGAGAGAGATTCGTTCCATTACAGAGGCTATCGTCCTGACTCATCAGGAGCTTCAAGCTTTCAATCGCAAGTTCCTTCGATATGTTGGTGAAAAGCGACGTGACGTCAAAACAAACCAGTTTATCGTCTTCTTCCAACTCCAAGCCATTAATCTACCTCAGGAAATCAGCCGAGCTGTTTGCTTCACGACTGTCGTGAGACAAACCTGGCTGCGGAATACAAAAAGGAACTTCGACAATTGATATTTCGGGGCCGTCCTGAATGCAACGATTGGTCTCAATGGGACCTGATCCTTGTGGACCTTTGGTAGCCCGTATAATCTTTGCACTGGCCCCTCAGTAGGTCCAAGGTATTTAACTTGTTCTTCTGTGGGTGATTTCTTTTCCTTGACAGCTTTCACGGTTTTTGTGATTCGATCTTTCAGACAATTCGTAGATTCTCCAATGATATGTTTGTACGTTGCGGAGTCTTTTAAAAGATCGTTTACTTCGTCCTTATAGTCCTGCCTTTTCAATACGGATAGAGCGTTCCCTTTGTCTGTGGGTAGGATGAGAATCTGGTCACTCTTCTTAATTGTCGTCAGCGCTTTATCTCTATTAGTTGTTAAGATATTTGTTGGTTTTTGACTGGCCAGCTTTTGACATCTTTGTCCTGAAAGACTGCTGCATTTGCTCATCCACACCACTGCGTTTCATTCCCGATTCAAACTATGAAACGGACTCTGTTGTGGTTGCGTCCACACAATTGAATTTCAGATCTTTTAACAGAACGGGCTTTTCGTTGAGTGTCAACTGACGGTCTGATAGATTGTGTATAGGTTCAGTGTTTTGTTTGCCGGGCAGATTGATGCGCTGGAATTTTTTATTTGATCGATCTTTTGTTCTTGGTCTGCTACAGTCTGTTGAAAGTTTTATAGCTTCTTCAGCCTTCTGGATTCATTCGGAATCGAGTAATTCGGTAGCTTCTTGTTTGGATTTTTCGCACTCGCTTCTGTATTGTGCCAGACGGCGATGTACATCTTGAATAAGTTCCCTGCGCATTTGTTTCTGATTACCCCTGGTAATAATCCTAGCACGTTCTGAGTGAATCAGCGGCTTGCATGTAAAGCTCTTAGGGAACAAATTATGACGAATGCAGTTATGTAAGACGAATAGTTGCTCGCGGACGGAGCCTTCAATTTCCTCACACATTTCAGCACGTTACGTCTGAACATTTGGTTAATCAGTGGTAATGTCTGCAGCTCAGGTAGCATATTTAAAGTATCCAAAAGAGACACCCACTGAGTAGTGAACGAACTATTATGACGTTCCAAATCCACAATAGGATCCTGTATCAAACATATATATAGGCATGGTTTTTCTGTCGCTGGTTCGAATCCAGCCGAAGCCCTGATTTTTCACAGTTGGGTCTCATCTAGAAAAATATATATGTATATATCGAATGGCTTCACTAAATACAGTTTATCGAACGATGTTTTATGCATCAACACAACTTGGCTGCGTCACCAAACCTTTGAGGTATACTTTTAACCAAGTTGTTTTTCATGCCACAGCAACCCAAGTTTACTTTTGTGGTCCCGAAATTAGGGACTTAGAATAGCTCTAGAAATCGCGGTTGAATTGAAGTCTCTCGCGTAAGCAGTGAGGGAAAGACCTCTAACTGGTCACAGTAAGCAGCTTTTACTCATGAGACACGAACCCGCAGTTATAGATATACACCACTATCAAAGAAATCGTAGCCTCATCCGGTGATCTCAAAGGAACATGCAAAGGTACAGGCTATAATCTGATTGGTGCAATACGGAACAAGGAACTTGACGAATAACGAAAGATGTCAAACTGAAACTGTGTTGTCCGGTTCTGATATTGTATCCTGAAACGACGTTGGATTGGTCCACTGCTAGATCGTCTACTGTGTCGGGGTTTGGATAGGCGGCTGACCGGACAGGTTTTCACCATAATATTTCTCCAAACTGGTCCCACTTCTCCTTAGTGAGGTTCGCATCTCATACCTCTGTGAGCTAAGAAGGGATTTGTTTCTCTGGTGCTCTCTTCATGGACACCACTTAGTCTTGCTAAATGTTGGGCACTTTGTTCGAAGTTAAACCAGTTAGCTTCTGTGTCTGCTGTCTGAAACCGAAAACTTAGATAACTTCTACAGCCTGGGTGTGTGTGAAGACCAAAATTTGTTATCAGCTGTCATTCATCCTACCGGTTAATAGTTGTTGAATTCAATTCTTTCAGGGAGAATGCTTATAAGCACTTGCTGTGGATTTGTCTCACTCCACGGTGGCCATTGATTTTTTTCTGGGAAATGCATCAGAAGCTCGCCTGGTCCTGCAGTGGTCGTCAAAAGCGCGTCGTGTGAATGTGCACGTAGAGAGAGACTTAACCACATCGGATCGTAAACGCCTGAAGGTGACCCTATATGAACTGCTTGACAGAAGAGATAAAGGAGAGTCCTAACCTTTCTTCTGGGATTTTCAGGACAAACGGAAGCGGCTTCAGATTCGACGGAAACCCCTTGCTTTTCCCTTGATCCCCTTGAACAAGGGGTGGGAGAGTTTCCGGTAATGCCTCCCGACACTCTCCTATTCTGACGCAACGAAGCAAGCCCAGCTTGGATAAAACCAGGAAACAGACTTTTGGAGCCTCCTAAACAAGATGGATGGGGTATGGAAATCATTTAAAAGTAATAACTTCGTAGTCATGGCTCATGCTGAGACGTGGTTACCAGAGGTAGTGATGGACGCTGAGGTCTCCCTTTCAGAGTACATCTTTCTCTGGAACCGCCCAAATCTTAGTGGTCGGCAAGCTGGTGGAGTAATTCTTCTTATCCGCGATAATAGCTCCGCCACTGTTGTGCCAGTCAGAGCCGACGCTGACGGTACGTATGATGGACTGTGGTGTTAGGTAAAGTTAATGTCAAACAGCTTCACCACGCTCAGTGTCATACACTACCCGTGTGGATCCTTTACAGCTCATCTGTTAGATGATCTAAGAATGGTTAGAGCAACTAACCACTGCTCAATATTGGAAGACTTTAACGTATCTAACATCAGCTGGGGAACAGAAACGTGCACCAGTGGTTCATACCGTTTTTCTCAGTCACTGCATCGACTGGTCGTTGAGGAGCTGTTCTTGTATCAACACGTAAGAGCCCCTACCCGGTTGCAGACCGCGTGCCGCTCCAGGTTGGAGTTAGTGTCCTCTGCACTAGAATCTGACTCCATTCGCGTACATATGTACATATTCATATGCCTCCCGTAAGAAGGAGTGATCATGCGCTATTGGATATATGCTAGGCAAGAGGCGAACTGCGGGCAACACCCACCCAGGTTCGATCGAACATCTGGAGAATTTCATTCGAAGAAATGAAGAAGGTCCCGCACATCTTCAACTGGAACGGCGGCATGCTCACTGTTGACGCGCACTGGTACAAAATTAGAGACAACCTGCAGGCCCTAATGAAACAGTTTTTCAATGATGTCCTATAGTCACCCCTATTATAAAGGGCCATCGTTGTTTGATATTGAACTGCGTGCCCTCCTCAGGCACAGACACCGGCAGTGGATGAGCTACCGGACTGGTCATGGCTACTACGATGTGTACCGAAAAACACGGAATGAATGTAGTGCCATGAAGCTAAGAAAGTGTTAGCAGTACGAGGAAAGGCTGGCTACGGAATCAGCTACAGCATCCAAGGGGCTCTAGGCGTACATCCAACGATGCTATAGAATCAAGGTACAAATCCCGACATTGGTGGATCAGCATAAAAACGAAGTTTTTGAAGTCTTAGATAAGGCTCATCCAATGGCTCATCCTTACGCTTTGGTCTCTTTCCATGGTAATGCGCAGTCTGCCTTGCTTGACAATGCTGGACCATGCTTATTCGAAATGCCACTTAACGCTAACGGAGTGGAACTCGAGCTGAGGTTGACTGTCAACAAATCTCTCGACCCTAACAACATCCACCATTTGTTGCTACCTCAATTAGCGGTGGAGTTAGCCGTGCCACTGACTGACTTGTATCAGTGGTCTCTGAGCGAAGGCAAATTGCCAACGAAGTGGAAACGAATAATGGTTGCGCCTATGTACAAGGGAGGAGGAAGGTCAGAAGCTGTCAACTAGCGACCAGTATGTTTAACTCGCGTGCCTGACAAGCTGATGGAGCGGCTGATATCCCGTTGTCTTCAGGAGCATTTGGATCACCTCTCACTCCTCAATGAAAGGTGACGTGAATTCAGAAGAGGCCGATCTTGCTTGACAAACTTCCTACTTGTCAGAGGGCGATGGGTGGAAGCAAGAGCTGATGGTAAAACTCAGAATTGTCTCTCAATTTCCATAAGGCTTTTGACAGAGTTCCACAAAAATACTTGCTGGCCCAGCTGACAGTTTAAGCTGTCAGCTCGCTAATGACAAACTGGATAGCCTACTTCCTTCATGGTAGGTCGAGCACTGTCACGGTCAAACAAGACTGACTAGCTGCTTCAAAGTATGTGCCACAAGGGTCAGTGATGGAGCCCTCGGCTTTTTTGGTTTTCATCAGTGATCTGTAGAACCAGTTGCCGTCGCCCGCCCGCGTTTTCCTAACGACATGAAACTGGGAAGAACAGTCTCTTCAGACGAGGATAGTGAAATATTGCAACAAGACTTGGACATAATAACATGGACAGCTCAATGTAGCTTGCCACTAAACCCACAGAGATGTTCTTTTATGCACCTGGGAGATGTCGAGGACGTTAGGGCATATCATGTTGGAGGTTATTTGTTGACATAATTTAATAACAAGCGCTAGTACCAGAAGCCCTCAAAACACAAACCTATGTTAAGTCAAGAGAGGCTATTCGTTGATCCTTTTCTCGTTTAATGATTGTCTGGGACTGGAGTACGGTCATGTCGCAGTGTTTACATGTACATAAAGTGAGGTATATCAACTTGAAAGAGTACAGGGGGCAGCCACGCGTATGGATGTTGGGATGAGAGGCTTCTTTTATAACAGGCGGCCAGAGTATCTGAACATGTACCTCGAGAACTGCAGGCAACTACGCGGTGATCTTGTGATACACCGCATTTCACGAGGCAAAACGGTCGAGGGATGCAAAACAGATTTGCCCTTTTGAAATGAGCACAGATTCTGGGGACTAACCTCTCACGATTCTAAAGCAGCGACCAGAATAAATTCACTCTGTAGTTCGTCTGTCTCGACAGGTTATTAACAGTTGGAATGCGTTACCACCGCAGATGGTGCCAACACCCAACAATGTGTGGTCTTTGAGCGGCTCCTAGATGAGCATAAAGTGGCGATCTGGAAGAAGGAGAATAGTTAATACCCTGCTTATTCCGGTGTCGAGACGCTCAATGAAAAGGCCCGCAACTCCTGTCTTGTTTCAATCAAGAGTGAATAACGAACGAACAAAGCCAAATCTCACAAGCGAAGGTGGTTGAGTGTTCAGATATGATAATTCGGTCGTGCCGAATGTGAGGTCAATGGCGTAGTGGTAAACACGGTTGCCTCATGAAATCGTGACCGGAATTCTAGTCCCGACAGTGGCAAGGATATGCATTAATGACGAGTTCTACTGGGAGTGAAACTCGAGTCGAATGCTTCTGGAGTTCGAAAGGGGCTGACCGAAAGGCCTATGGGTATGCGGCATTCTCCAGCAGTCGTAAATGATGTTCAACTTGAAACATCTTATAGTCTTTTCACATCCTTTCCATCCACCTTTAGCTTTTCCACAACCCCATTCTCCGATTATCTACCCATCCACTTTCCGTCATACTAGCAAGTGGGTAATTCCAGTAGAAAGTCAATCAGCCGTCGTAACTGCATGCACTTATCAGCTGTAACAGAACGGCTCATTGTCTGTTTCAAACGGCAGCTATGTCGGCTTTTAACAAGTCTTCAAGCAAGTTGTTTTCAGAATCGTGGAGCCAGTTGAAAACAAGCCCCAATGGTGTGGCCAAGTTCGGTTGACAAACCTGACACAGGTTGGTTTTTCGTTTTTCCAGATGCAAGATCATCAACCAATTTAATGAATGAGACTACCAGAATAGTGCAATGATGAGTCATCTGCAAAGACTTGAGAAATTCTGTTCAAGATCGATTTCTTACAAAACTATTTCCAGCAGCTTAATTATCCACAGCCTAATACACCGACTAAGATTCCGGGTTACTGCCATACCGTTTCATCTCACTAGGCATATTAAAACAAGTTGTTTCAGCATACCGATCATGGAAGCATTCGGATAGCAAGCTAATCTACCAAATTAGACTGAACTACTCCCGTTTACAACGATCTGCACATATACAGCATCAGCCAATAGTGTCCAAACAATGCAGCCATCCCTGATTCAAACAGTCACGATGGTTTGTTTCAATACTGTGAAAATACCCAGTTTAGTCATGAGAAGAAACGCG
>LUCH01000073.1:74626-96342 GCA_013368495.1 Paragonimus heterotremus
TTCCACTCGGCCCCTTTTGAAAAGAAGCACTAGACTCGAGTTTCGCTCTCTTTAGAGCTCGTCAGTAGTACATATCCTCACCACTGCCGGGACTTGAACCACGGACACGCTGTTTATGAGCATGCAACCGTATTGACAACTACGCCATTAACATCACATTAGGCACGACCGAAATATCATCGCATGTGAACACTCAACCACTTTCGCTTGTGAGTAATGATATGAGTAATGATCACAAGCGAAAGTGGTTGAGTGTTCACATGCGATGATATTTCGGTCGTGCCTAATGTGAGGTTAATGGCGTAGTTGTCAATACGGTTGCATGCTCATAAACAGCGTGTCCGTGGTTCAAGTCCCGGCAGTGGTGAGGATATGCACTACTGACGAGCTCTAATGAGAGCGAAACTCGAGTCTAGTGCTTCTGTAGTTCGAAAGGGGCCGACTGGAAAATCTATGGGGATGCGACAGCTGCGATCAATTGTGGGTGATGTTCAACTCGAAATTAACCAAATCCCCTAGTACTCATCAGAATCAGTTTTATCATCGTGGTTGTCATGTTTGTTAGCTCGAGTGGATTGGCGATCATTCCTGTTGACAAACTTTAGTCAACGTCTGTCTATGTCACCGCAAGTGAACTAATGAATAACGCGATAGAACAATCGAATTTTCGTGCCACGCACTGCTTTTGCAAGATCTACTTATCGAATTGAGAAAACCACACTCAGTTCAAGGACTGCGCCTCAACACAGATTCTATTCTGTGACTATGACAGTGATTAGCTGATTTATTTTCAATGGTAATTCAGGGAACCAGGTAAAGAAAGGCCTTATCTTCTCTCGTTCTGTTGCACACATCCGCAAAAATTAGTAGTCGTGACCGGCCACCACCTTCTACAGAGATAATTGTGAAACTCCACTGATAACGCCAACACTGTTCGACAAGTTCAATGAGGTTAGAAACGCTGACTTGAATGAGAGGCCTTGACAATACGGTTATCTTGTAAATTACAGACTGCAGTCAGTGTTTTGCCTTTTGAAAAGTTTAGGACAAGGTGTGCATTACTCCTGTACATTTGTGGCCAAATTTAGGCCGGGTTACTCTGACTGTGCTTACTGATTTATTGACCGAAATGCCTACCCCGCGAACACGCAGGTTACAGTTCAACTCTCGGTTTCAACAGGGATACGCAGTGCTGTTGAACTCCCACGAGCTCAAAGTCTGAATCATGCACTCATTTTCCATAGAGTTCATTGGGAAGGTTTGTGTAAATGTGAATCTTTCGATCAAGAATAAATAATAATCACTCAGGCCTGTAAACATGAACTTTTGGTGTTTCCCACAATTCTGTTTCGCCCAAATTCGGATGACCTACGGACCCATTGTTTTTGACGTCAGTGCGCAAATACGTTGAGTCATCTAACATAACCTAGGTCCCTAAAATCTTCTCATTTATGAATTGGTGTTCTTGGTTATACCGAGTTACAATATCTTCTTCTGAATTTCATGACAGCATCACCACAAATAAAGACTTTCCAGGTTAACTTTTTTCGTGAGTAAATATAATGAATCTCCATTGAGACGTTCGGAAGTTTTTGAAATTTCGTCCAATTCATTTACCATGGTGATGATATAATACGTGGTATGACTGTACGCGTGCCTGTACCCTGTCTATCTCTATTTGTGTATCATATTTAACTTACATATTTTACGTTTGCGACTGATGAGAATGAACGAAATGTTGACATATAGCAACCTATGTCCTCTTTCTGCACTGACGAAATTAGTATGGTTTGGTGGTTTAAACTTCACTAAACGCACTAAACGCAGGTGATAATGATTGAACACTTTTCAGAAAAGTGAAAATCTACTGCATAAAATTGTATTGATTTTTAGATTAATGTCGAATGTTCTAAGGCTACAGCTTGTATACAAATTCTGAAAAAAAAACGTTAACACACATTCAGGTAAGCTTTTCGACTGGTTCACTCCGCAAAAAACAACCAATCCCGAATTGCTGTCATATTTTGACTTATCAGTAACGCACATTCTTGTCCAGATCAGAATTTTCACTCTGGTCCTTGTGTTTCTGAAGCAAGCATGTTAACCACGACACCCTACTAAAAAGGTCATGGGTGTATGGGCTGGTGTAAACAAAAAGTCTCCGTTTTTCCTCTTTCACAACGGCTTGGCAAGCTACACACTATCCATTCAAATTTGCTGTCAGCCTTTGGATATGATTATTTCACCAAGCTTATTAGACTGTTGCTAACTCAACCCATAGACCCTCATGTTTTGCAAGTAACGATAATACTCATGAAAGAATGTAAAACCAACTTAGAAATGTTTTTAAAAAAAACTATGGATGTACAAGTTACGGTTTACTAAGATTGAGAAGTTTGTGAGTTTTCCAAAGTTATCACTAATTTTGACTCAAAAAATGATACAAACCTCGTTAACACTAACTGTTTTGAAAAATGTCAGGAAGTGATCACTGAATACTTCCTGCTACCGTTAGTAATTCAGAGTAAATTATGTTGGTCTGGATATTTACAAGTTTGAACGTTAAGTGTACGTGGATACGTCCATTGTAAGCTGATTACAACAGAGTTGTGAGCTCTCGATTCTAAATGTAGGCTAGGGCAATGAGAGGGTGACAAACAGTTCTTTTTGAATGCACAGGATGGACCTGTTCTTTCTGAAGGCAACCGCCTCGACCCGTTAAAGATGGTGTGGGTTGGTGGTGGTGCAGATGACCTTGAACTAGTTGACCGTGTCTGGTTGGTGGTGTGTCAACAACACGTGTCGACCAATGGCTGAGACAGGCTATCCGTAAGGTCGGGTGGCAATGGCCGCGATTTCGTAATCTGGGGTTTGACTCAACTCGGCATATGTTCCCTAAGCCTGATCTGCAACTGGCGCTCGGGTCTTCCAATGTAGGTGATCCCACCCCAACACTGATATTAGTAGAAAACGTGGTTTGGAGGAAGGAAGTACCGACTGTTTGACTGGGGTTGTTGGGATGCTAACGGTTCTGCAAATACAACCAGTTGAGTAGCGTTAACAACCTACTTGACAGCTGTCTGAAGACGATTCTGTATTAGTAAGCTCGTGAAACTCTTTGAAAGAAAAACAGTCACTAACGGTTTGGAACCATCAAGCTTCACCTGTTACTTTCGTGCTGGTTGACTGAATTTCTTAATGAACCAGGAGAGATGACTGTCCTCCATCAGCACATACCGAAGATTAATCAGTTAAATCACCAACATTTCCGCAGAACAACTGCGTCTAATCCATTCAGAAATGTTCGAATTAGGCCACGCTTATAACTGATCGGCACGAAACTGTTGAAGTACAACTACTGTCCAATCCATGTGCTCTTAGGAAACACTAGCCGTTAGACTGTTCCATCATATCTTCTAACAATTGGGATATCAAGAAACGATAGCGAATTGTCGTGTTTTTCATTCACCATTATGTGAAATTTGCTGCTTAAATTGTTTATCACGCCTAACGCCATCAATACTTGCTCCCAGTTGTTTTTAATAACGAGTATGTCTTCCACATATCTCCCGTACAGTGGGAATTCATCCAACACATTGGCTACTCGACTTTCATGTTTGCAGACAAAAATATGTCGCGTTTTTTAATAAAATCCAGTAAATATTGAGTCGTCTTGCGCGGTGGAACTTCTGTAAAAAAAAGGATTTGATAGTCATAGAAACAAGGAATTTCCTTCTTTTGTTTACTGTGTCCAATAAGTTGAGCAATTCTAAATTGTCCTTTATGCTACACTTAGCAAACGAGTCACGAACTAGTTTCATGAGTTTTACCAACCATGTGAAAGTTTGTGATGCGGCGAGTTGGTCATCGATAATACTGGTCTTAGAGGAACATTTGATTTGTGCCTATTTGGAAGACCATGTGAGTGAGTCGTTGGACTTCATGTAGACTTTACAGACCACAACCTAGCCTCATTGATAAATTAACCTTCCAAGTGTGTCTGTAATTCCTTCGGTACTTGCCTTTCTATATGGACAGGGTTTCCATGCCTTCGTTACAGTCGAAATTTGGACTGATCACTGAGTGCAGAAGATATCTCGACTGTAAATTCCGCTCGATTCAAAACGATCACTCCGGTACTCATGGCCGGTTGAACAATGATTAAAGATTTATTCGACTTTATTGCTTTCAACGTTCGTGTATACTGTTTGCATAACAGCATCTTTTGTCTGCTTGGCGCAATTCGACACTGACATTCGATATATACGAACCAGTTCCTCAATCACTCTTTGTTTTCATCTGAAACCAGTTTCAGGTCCGGAAGCTACTCAAATAAGTACTCTAACTCAGCCTATATTTCGATAGCATTAGTCCTTCCTGGAGGTATAAAGAATTTCATTCCACATGATAAAGCCTCATTTTGTATGTTGTGTAGCTGAGTCGACGAGAGGTTCATAAAGTACTTTCACGAGGTTTTAAGAAAAGTTAAGTCGGTCCAACTATGTTGGAGTAGTTTATCAAGTTAACTTGTAGAAAATCTGTAACAAGCACTCGTAAAGATGCAACGAAATCTGTCATAGCATAGATCTTGCCATATAGCGTTTCCGGCCTCATTTTTCAAATGCCCTAAGTTTTCCTTTTCCTTCTCATTGGATGCATTGGTGATGGTGAGAGAATAATTTTCAGCCATTTTACATATATTGGTCTCTGAATGTATACTCCAAAAAGAGTTCACTACCGCGAATTAGGTGGCTATCGGTAGTAGACTCCGTAGTATACACAGATTAATAGATTATGCGAAGCATCCGATAAATGCAGAATTAAAAAATGTGTTGGTCGTGATGCGCCTGACAACCTGTTTCCCACGGCCGGTTACTGAGAAGTATATTGTAGAATCTGGAAGATGGGTCTTTGTTAGTAAATTTCCGTGGTTGTTAACAATGGAGGTCAGTCAAAGATGAGTACTTGCGGGAACATACTGTCCCATGGTAAACTCTACCCTTAATAACGCACGCGAAGGCACATGTGAGTGCATACGATCGAAGCCCGCATTGGATAAATTGTGGAAAACACGAAAGACCGGACGAGCCATTGCTCAACGAGATCGGACTGACGGACGAAGAATAACAGGCGGAAAACTCCCAGATAGAAGCGCCTGTCACAAACAAATCGACGTGTGAGCGAAAACCGAGGATGTTGTGGACCGGAATTTCGAATCATAAACGCGAGCGCGCGCATAGTATGGCAACCAGCGAGTTGGGCGATAAAGATTGTGTTTTATTGGATGCCTCTTCGCCACAATAGCACTACCGACCTTTAAAAACCTTGCTGAACACTTCCGGATCATACAGTCTTTTGCTTCTGTTCATTTCGGTCGTTACATGTCTACTCTGATTATTCATTTCATTAGATTACAGGTTTTTGTAGGCCTTTAGACTATAGGTCACAAATATTCGAATGAGATAAATCGTTCAACTAAACAACTCAAATACATGCGATGAGTATTAGCTAGTTTAAGCCTTACCGCTGGTAGGTTTGAAATGGATTTCCGTCCCCCCCCCCAAATGACTATTAATGCGTAAATGCCGACAGTAATGTCGGTTATTTGATGAGTATCTTCATACATGTTTCAAAACTGGAAAGTAAAAATAAGACGCGACAGCCTCTGCTGTTCTCGTAATTCGATCTTGGCAAAACTGAAGCCAGAATGTTCACACATCAGTCAGGAATAGGTGAAGGCGCCAGTGTAGCAGCCGGCTGTGCTTTGTGCATCGAGGTCAAGAAAGTGTGTAAGCGCGGTCCGTGATCGAACTGAGACGTTTGCGTAATGTCGCTCACAATTGGTTTGTCAACGCTACCGGAGAGATCAGAGCCTAAATAGCATATCTGGTTGAAATAGTGACATGAACAAAATAGTCATCCTTGTTAGTTTCAGTGGTTTGGTCATTCAGTTAGTAAGCCATTAGATCGTTAGCAGTTTCATTCAGTGCTTCTCTAGGTACATCAAGGATAGAAAGAGGGGAATCATTCTGTTCCAACACAGTACAAAGACCCTGATCATTCGGTTGTTTAGTGTGGGACGATCAGGTTAACAAAGTAGGGTTTCGTGATTACTCGCTTGTGATGGTTTCTGAGTGTTGTGTGGTGTGTTCACAAGCCATACACTTTCCGCTTTAAGGTGTATCTATGGCACTTCCAGACGTCCCAAAATCAGCATCTTTCAACAAAAGGACATTTTCCGATTTCTATGAATGTTTACATGGCCTTACTGCGCATTTATAAAACGTACAAAACTTGGCCGATTTACTGGTACATCAAGGTCTGTAGTAAAAGCGGAAAATTATAACTGTTATAGAGTTGAAACCAACAAACATTTTTAGTCAGCTGGGTCAGTAAGCGCTGACTGTAAATCCATGATGGATCGCCCCGCTCGTCACAATGGAGGCACGTGTTCCGCCAAATTCACATTTCAACTATATCACTCCATTGGGCTGGGGTTACGGACTACCACCTCTACAGTATGTAAACTCGGAACACAACCTCTGGATTGTGCCGTATAAAGACGCCAGAAAAACAGTGTCTTGTGGGAAATATTTGATGCAGCCATCAGTATTAGATTGTTTCATCTGAGGTTAGTCTAAGTGGACAGTGTACGTTAATTTCAAACCAGAGGATTATTCCAAAGCATCTTGCAGCCACCAGAAGGTTAAAAGCTGTACACCCAAAGAATTTATGTTTTGTGAAATCGGAATATGTGCACTTCAGTTTATTTTTATCACTCTGCTTACATAAACGCGTACCACATTATGTGGTATTGATTCAATGTTAAAAATCAATAAAAGTTTCTGCGATCGTTTAAGTTCGTTTTTATAAAGTACGCGATGGTTAAGCTTTGTATCGAAAGGCAGATCATCGATTGCCTGATCGTGTACCGACTGCAATGGTATCAGTGGACTTTTCGCTTATTTACCTCAAATATACTTTTCTTACTGAACTGCCACCAACAGACCATGTGATAAAACATGCATTAACATAAACCGGAAAGCTTGGCATCTTACTGTCTGCAGTACAGCCCATTAATACACAGCAAAACCGAGATCTTGCTCGCTTTAATACAGTAAGGTTCTTTGTCCGATTTTCCGACCACACTAGCAAACCTAACCCTACTACTAATAAGTAGCCTGACAGTTTCATAATTTTAGAGGAGACCCAATCGTGAAAAGTCAGATTCGGCTGGATTTGAACCAGCGACAGGCATGGTGTTTCTGTCGCTGGTTCGAATATATATAAAGTTGAACTGGTACCATGTTGAGGATGTAGATATGCACTTGAAGATGTCAGAATGAAGAAGATAAACAGAATCGAGCAAAATTGTGTAGGCTACCAATCTTCACAGTTCGAAATACTGAACCGGTGTAGAACCAATAAGACTATAACAGGAACCGGCGCTACATTTGACAAGTGTCTCAATGATCTAGAAAGACTTGGAAAATCTTTGGTTTAGAGACAAGAAAAAATAGCTGAACTATATGGTCAAATGCATGAGTTGGTAAACAGAGTCTAAGCATGTTCATGCCTGAACTCGACTTGTAACATGAAATATGTGGTTGACATGAGAAGACTGCCAAACTATGGCCCAGTGTTATCGTCAAAATGTTTCTTATGCTAACGTTCCGTAAGAAAAGAAAGTAAAACCACACACCTGGACGCGTAGGGCGGTACGGAGGATACGTTAGACCAATTATTCTGGAGGGCAGGAAAAAGGTAACCCCGGGATATAGGTGGCCAAATATGACACTACCTGCGTACCTCAGCAAAAGTGAGGCCACGGGAACGGATACGGAGCTGGTATAAGAGAAAATAACAAGTGTGCAGTGAATTTCACCTTGGAGCAAATCCGAATTCGTAGCTGGTCTAGCAGCAACATCAGAGTTAGTCGAATACCATATACACTGAACAAAGAAGGAGCGGCTTTCTATTTGTGCGTCTGGAAAAGTTGCTGCAATCCAGGATAGGGAAACGAAGTGCTTTGCATTCCTTATCCACAAACGACGAAATTGAGAACGCATGGCTGGACAATGAAGCAGCAGTGGACTGATGCTAGTGGCACGTAGTATGATGTGGATCATTGTAGATCTTTCATAATAGTAGAGTCAAATAAAATTTGTGCAAAAATCATGCAGTCAACATTGTGCACGTAAATGATCGTAGAGCGAATGTTCCCTTCTATCATGTAGATGTGACGCCAGCAGGTCTGCAGCAGACGGAAACGTTTTGCAACAAAAGGCAGGTTGTAACTATACCTCAGAGAGGTTTCTCTAAATTTTCAAAGTACTGTTTGGTAATTACTGGCAGCAATTCATTTGATCCTCCTACTTTTACTGGATTTCAGTTGTAACACCATTGACATACTCTTGTCTGTACGCCAGAAGGGGAGCTGTCAGCCGTAGACAGCAACTCACTCAAAAACGATGAGGGAATAATCAGTGGACTTATCAAATTACAGTCTATTGCTTCACCACCCTAAAACGATCTTTATATACTGGGGACCGATAATAAGTGCCTGCTTCATTGATTTCGTGTATTCACAGCAGTGCTCCCCACTGTACTATATCTCAATAGGAACAAACATTAATAAAGTTACTCAGATCTGATTATCACAATGAATGGTTCAGCCATGACATCAATTTTGGCTTCGTATGAAGGTTCTATCAACCAGCAGACGTGAAAGGATGAGAAGTTGTCAATACGTACATGAGGTAAATGCCAGGAGTCAACAGAATTAAACAAAAGCGGATAAATTTGGACACAGCAACAAGAAGACCGACACTGGTAGATTTCGTATTTACTCTTCAGTACAAGAAAACAATAACCAGCAGCATTCATGTGTCACTAATGGGGTGAAGAGTGAAGAACTAAAATAGCAAATGAGGTGGAGAACAACAGCGCAAAACTATTAGGTTCATGGGAAAATAATAGTTGTTTTTGTATACACAATGCTGGCTTGAGACAACTAACAGCGACCGCCTCAGTGGAACGAAGGAAATGCGGATTAGCGTGGTACATTATAATCGTGAATGTTGATTCCGCAATAATCTGATAACCACTGGCCAGTATGTGTCTGACGAAAGATGAAACCGAGAGTTTGTGTGATTCCGGAACGAAGGAAATGGACTGCGCAGTCACATCCTGAACCCATTTCGGCAAATGTTCCTACATTCTAAAGTTCAAGCACCTATCGGTTGTGTCGATGTCACTTTCATCACAGTTACACACAAATTGGCAAGTACAATGTGAGTTGGCGTAAATAGCCTGTTCTCCCATTATTGAAGTTACCGGCAGCTTGTGAGTTCGTTCGATCATTACCATTTCAACCGTACGTATGCTCCCATAATGGATGTGACGAGACGCTTTGTGGTTCGAAGTAAGGAAGTATCACCACTGGATGGTAGTTCAATGTAAAATATCCTATTCCCATTTGTTGAAACTGTGTTTATTGCTATGTGTTGCTGGCTGTGTCTATTGATAAACCTCAGTGGATGTTCACTATCTTGCAACATCGCTGTAGGCTATCGTTGTTCGTCGGTTAAACATTTTAATCAACAAGTACGTCTAGCGCGCGCAAACAATGTTCTGACTAATTCTCGTTCGTTCTCCATTGGTGTAGAGCTCAGAAAATCAGTATACTGACCAGTCCAAGTAGGCTTTCGCAAAACAGACCTTTATCTTGACCCACCATACTTGCGACTAATGAGGATGTCTTGAAAACACTAGACGTCCAATTTTTTCAGCTCACAGGTAACTGTCAAATTAACACGACAGGAGTTAAACTGTTTTATCATCTCATCAATCGTTTGCGGAGAGTGCGCAAAGATAAACATTTCATACACAACATTTGTGCAACGGCAACGCCGAACTGTCTTTAGCAACTCGTCCTTCTTTCAATAACCTACACGTACATTGCTGAAGAGAATGCAGCCAAGCGATAAACTGGCAGCAGTGTACATCGAAGTGGGACCACATAACCCACACCAGATAATCATGTATTCTATCACGGGAGGCATACATCAAACGACGGAGCCAAATTTAGCGGTAAACCATGCTGCTGTGCCTCGCACCCCCACGTATCTTTCCGTTCAGTCGTCTGCACAAGCTGTGAAGCAATTTGACATGAGGGTAGTTAAAACCACTGCCGAAGGTCACCTAAACAGTAAATGTGGATACCACGGGGGACTTGTTTTGTGAGGAAAAACGACGAACTCTGAGACATGGACAGCAATTCCTAATGTTATAAGAATATAAAAACTAACAATAGTCAAAGTGATCACTTTTCCTTTGTAAACATGGGTATTTAGCTAGCGTGAAAGAAAATATCACCAAGTCCATGGTACTCTCAGTTTCATTTGGACACATTGAGTATACTTAGTCTGATCAGTTTCAACTGTTTCTGAAAACCATTGGAAAACCATCAGAATTTGACTGCAGCAATTAGGATGCGACTGTGTGTTCTGTCACTTAAATATGATTATACTAGACATCTGTCAACTCTGAGACATAAATATGCTGGACCTTGCATTTGTTACAACTGGGCTTCATGTGCACTTTCCAACTAAAGAGGCTAGTGCCTTAGATTACAGACAACTGGTGCCGTCTCACATTACATACACTAGTTTGCATGTAAGTATAGATGAAGTGCTTGGTTTTCAGAATTAGGGAGCATTTACTTAGATAGACACAGAAATTTGTATTAGTAAAGAAAGGTAAGACAGCTGGAAAATACAAATAACCAGTTATCTGCAGTCGTAACATGATACCCAGCCAGTGATTACGTTATTAACTCAACTTGTAAAGGTATAAGGCAGCAAAACAAGAATTCGACCCATACACTTTTAAAGATACCTTAGGTTTGGTTGAACATCACAAAAAAATCAACCTAGCAAACAAAATCATTGGTTTTTAATTGTCCATTGCAGGCGAATTACGGCTTCGATAAAAAATTACCAACGGAAATGCTGAAATCGCCTCTGTTGCTGTGCCCTAAGAGAAATTCGGTTTCAGTTTTCAGAATAAGCCTCATCAACAAATAGACGGAGTCGCTATGGGGAGCCTGTTAGGACGGATCTTTGCTGAATTTTGTAGGTTACTGAAAGAAGGACGAGTTGCTAAAGACAGTTCGGCGTTGCCGTTGCACAAATGTTGTGTATGAAATGTTTATCTTTGCGCACTCTCCGCAAACGATTGATGAGATGATAAAACAGTTTAACTCCTGTCGTGTTAATTTGACAGTTACCTGTGAGCTGAAAAAATTGGACGTCTAGTGTTTTCAAGACATCCTCATTAGTCGCAAGTATGGTGGGTCAAGATAAATGTCTGTTTTGCGAAAGCCTACTTGGACTGGTCAGTATACTGATTTTCTGAGCTCTACACCAATGGAGAACGAACGAGAATTAGTCAGAACATTGTTTGCGCGCGCTAGACGTACTTGTTGATTAAAATGTTTAACCGACGAACAACGATAGCCTACAGCGATGTTGCAAGATAGTGAACATCCACTGAGGTTTATCAATAGACACAGCCAGCAACACATAGCAATAAACACAGTTTCAACAAATGGGAATAGGATATTTTACATTGAACTACCATCCAGTGGTGATACTTCCTTACTTCGAACCACAAAGCGTCTCGTCACATCCATTATGGGAGCATACGTACGGTTGAAATGGTAATGATCGAACGAACTCACAAGCTGCCGGTAACTTCAATAATGGGAGAACAGGCTATTTACGCCAACTCACATTGTACTTGCCAATTTGTGTGTAACTGTGATGAAAGTGACATCGACACAACCGATAGGTGCTTGAACTTTAGAATGTAGGAACATTTGCCGAAATGGGTTCAGGATGTGACTGCGCAGTCCATTTCCTTCGTTCCGGAATCACACAAACTCTCGGTTTCATCTTTCGTCAGACACATACTGGCCAGTGGTTATCAGATTATTGCGGAATCAACATTCACGATTATAATGTACCACGCTAATCCGCATTTCCTTCGTTCCACTGAGGCGGTCGCTGTTAGTTGTCTCAAGCCAGCATTGTGTATACAAAAACAACTATTATTTTCCCATGAACCTAATAGTTTTGCGCTGTTGTTCTCCACCTCATTTGCTATTTTAGTTCTTCACTCTTCACCCCATTAGTGACACATGAATGCTGCTGGTTATTGTTTTCTTGTACTGAAGAGTAAATACGAAATCTACCAGTGTCGGTCTTCTTGTTGCCTCGACCAAAGGTAGCAGGAAAAGCAACTCTTTTAAAGGTTCAATAGTTTTGGCAACGGGTTGCAATGAACGGAAAATAAGGACTAACGAACAGGTCGAAATCTGCTACAGGAGTGATTTCCTTTGGTTCAGCAAGATTCCTAGAAGTACACTACAGCAGTGACTTGAATGGTCATAGTGAGTTTTGCCCAAATTTCTTTAGGAAAACCTGCCAGCCGCGTGTTCAAAGTTTACTTTTGGTCATTGGAGGTCACAGATCTGGACTAATGAGTCAAACGAAACATGGTTTCAGTGATCAGTTGTCGGCGTACACCACGCTGAGTCGGAAGGATTGTGTTATACCACTGATTTCTTTCACGAAGTTAAGTCATTACCACGAATGAACTGATCTCGTCCGACAGTTTAATGAGCGTTTACTTTCTAGGGGTACTGAGTAGGTTACATTCGAAAAATACCATCCAACTCAACTGTTTATCATTTATTGTGATTCTCACCCTTACCTTACGCGCTAGCAAAAGGTGTGCTAGTTAGCTGCTTACCACCTGAAGATGTAATCAGTTATGTACCTATTCCGTGTACTTCTCGTTTCATTAGTGCGACGGACGTTATGATTTGCGGACGAGATAAGGACCAGTCTTAGTGTTTACTCTTCATTTTGGATTTTGCATTCAATAAAACTTACTATCTACTGACAGTCTGACTGAAAAACTACCTTCAAAAACTACATTGGTTTGTACATTGTTCTTGGAAGCTATCGAAATACTAGTGACTACGAAACCTAAAGTGATTCGTCAGTAATTACGTTGCAGAATACAAAAACACCTTGGTGATTTGCATTCACACAACAAGCAGAATTTACATACCTTATCTGTCACTAGACAGTGTATGCGTGTGGTAGGTAGCAGGTTTTCACGGGTCACATTAAAATCACTAAGATACACTGGAAGCTCGATGAACCCGCCCAGTAACTCACCTAATGTCTCCTCCCAGTTCTGTTAAATTACTCACACGGACAAACTCCGCAGCTATGCATTAAACGCCCTATGTGTTCAAAGATAGTGTTGGTGAATTCGGTGGATAGCCGCACGCAGGGTTACTGTTTCAGGAATTAACAGTCTCAACCTGAATGACAGCATCGTCAGACATTTTGCTAATGCAGTCAAAGAGCTTCTTGAACTATCTCACATGAGTCGACCAACATTTAGCGTTGCAAACTAGGATGAACATTTCACATCTCATAACTCAATATTCTTAGCGCGTCGTAAAAACTTATGTTCTCGTCGTTGCGTTGAAGGGAAAGTAAAAGAAACTGATTGTGAGCACCTAAATTAAGTCCGATTGTTTTTTGGTTACCTTTCAAACTGTAAACCTTGCAGAACGCTGACCTTTAGATTAATTTTTGTGATCGGGGGAAATGTGTACATCTGACTGGATTGTCAAATTATGTCCATTCCATGGAATTACGTTTCACTTACCAGTTACGGTGTTTGTAGATGCACCAAATTACTCATGAGGCTAATGACAAGAGAGATGACAAAGTATCCACTTTGATGGGTATGAAGTAAAGCTTAACAGAGAATTCTAGTTGGATGACCTTCCTTTATTAAAATTAGAAACATCAAGGTATCTTTATCTAGGGATGAACGTTTGAACAATCAGCCCTGGTCATACATACAAACAGGCTGAACTCGATGAAGTACGTGGTTGTCATGCTACAATGATTCCCGTCTTAAATTTAGGCTTAATACATGTTCATACTTACAGTATCTCTTAATCATTGAAGCCAACAGTGAAAAGAATTTGCAGCCTCTGAGGATAGTCTTAAGAATACTGTTGAACGCGTCATGTAACAAAAACTTAATCGTGTACAGTGCTCGCGACTGATGTGCACCAAGAAAGGTCAATAACCTTAACAACAGAATTGTGAGATATTATTATTCGATTCTCCGACGGTTACATTTTTCCACAAACTTCGGCACATTTTAACGGTAGTAATCCGGTCTTCTTGAGATATATCTTCTGTAGCAAAGCATTTACGTTCGTTTTGGGTTCCAGAACGAATTCAAAACTTAGCTAACAAACACAGTGGTTATCAATACAACTAAACGGATTCTTATTTTACTAAGTGTTTTAAGCGTTATAACCATGTAGCTTATTTAGGAGACAGTCTCAAGTTATGCTATTGTACAAGCTTCCAGATGGCTCAGAATGTCAAGCGTTTTACGTACTAGCAACGGAATGAGATTAATCGCAACAGGACTGGAAAGCGTTAGTTTTCCAACAAACTTCTAATGTTCTAATGGGCAAAATCCTCAATTTATTACTCAACGAATAGAACGGATAATCCCGTGATATTTCCTGTCACATGTCCAGAAAGATCAAATTAAGCAAACGCTCGGGAGAAACGATTCTATCGTTGGTAGGTTGCCAATATTGGAATGTTTTCATTGGAATCCATTATAGGTGAATTAATTAATTTCATTCGATATTCCAATGACTCTTCAGTCACACCGGTCAATATACTTTGGAAGACCAACAGAAACATTGCACATTATGTTCAAATGATACGCGCCATAAAATACACAGTAAATAATGTGTGTATTCCGGGTTCAGGTTGGGTTGACCAGCCTTCGAAAGGTGTATTTCTGTGGAGAGTGCGTGTGGTGGCACCTAAACGATCGCCACTTATCCTTACTGACTGTCATGAAACTCAGTCAGGAATTGTGAACACGAAACACTTGGTGCATTTTACACAACGTAGATCAACAATAGACAGTTACAGTGCGTCAACAGCATAATTGTGTGCCGTCTGCTAAAAAAAAGTCCCAATGAGTCTCTTAGAATATTTTTGCACCCTTGTAAACAACAGGAGATGCCGGATAATCTGCAAGCCAAAGTTTGTTTTTGGTCGTGGATACAAAGTGTAAGTCCCGGTAGTATTCCAACTGTAAGAGTGGCTATTACAATAAGCTGAGTTACGATAAATCAAAACCATAGATTTTGCAACTAGATTTGGAGCTAACCGTTTACAAACTAAATGTCACACTGGGCAAAAACTTGTCACCTACATCATGTATTGTTTAGCAACAAACATCATACTCTATTTTTTTTGTGACCGTGTTACTGGACAATTTTTTCTAGCTGTCATGTTGACTACAGTCCCACAGCCTGTTTCTGAACCCATTCATGTATGTCTACATGTTTTTTTATGCTTATGGGACCTAATCAACATGGAGAAATTCCCAATCACTAAAACCAGCTTCACATAATTAACGAAACTCTAATACGACTTTTCTGTTAAGTGGTTGAGGGTTGCTTTGAGTAACAGTGTGACATAATAGCTTCAGAATAGAAATGCGCTCGCCAAAATCGGAATACCAACTGTTTCTGACCAATGTTTAAAGCCTCTCTCTTTTCTAAAAGATGCCCCGTTTTCCAGAGTTTGTTGTCAAATAATTGTGTACTTTGTGTTGTGCTTTATTACAATAGTCATATTACATGTGGGCGTATTAAAATTAATTCGTTGAATGCAAGTTTCTTTTCATTACGGTTTTCATAAACGGTCGCATACAAAGTTTTGTCTGGCACAAGTGAGCTAGTTTATTTCGATCTACTTAAATATACTTTCAAACTTTCAGCCAGATCTTGGCACATGCATTTAATTGTGTATATCAGATCTCATGAGTAAATCTTATTTGATTAAACTTCCACATAAACTTGCTCTTTTCGAACGTGAGATACCCACGCACATAATTAAATGACCAGTTTTCACGTACAATACTTGTGATGGTGAGTTTTTAACTATTAATGTTAATATCACTGTGTGACCAGGACTCATTGGGCTGACTACCTTTCATTAGCTGAAAATATACGTTGAAGCTGAAAATCCGGTCTCTGAGTTACCCAAAGCAACGTTGCTTTTAAAATTGACTTGAATTACTGCGTTACCTAGTGCCGCATTTTAAAGAAATCTCAAGTTCGGCGAATAACATAACGAACGAAACCATCAAACCCACCAATATTTCTAACAATCTCAAACCGTACGGTTTATGTATTTGCTTGATATTTTGCAACCGTGATTTGACTTGGAGAATACACAAGTTGAAAAAGCGACCACGGAGACGACTGCACTCCAAAGGACAACAGAGTGAGTTGCAATGAGACGAGTACTTAGTTGTTTAAATAAGTTTGCTAACGACCTGTTACTGGGCTTTTGAGTCCAGACTGGATGAAAATATGGAGTGTCACTTAGTGCTGCCAAGCTCCCCTCGTGCGCGCAAAATCGTAAATGGCTCCTCTAGCGTTTTTAACGAACGGAATGACCTTGACAAGCGAAAGGATCAGAGATTGAGCACTAGCAGTAACAGCCAAACTGGTTAGAATGCGTGATGTTTACGTGAGCTTCCATTCCATAGAGAATTAGTTTTCAGGATCTTTCAGGGTTTCGGACGTACTTGGGACCCAACGACGCTTAGCATCTTCTCTTTTGGGTATAATGTGGCTGGCGTTTTTCTTCGGCAATTGGTCGGTTTATGAGACAGTGAGCAAGTGACTTATCTACGGACTATCATCAAAACGTCTCAAACTCTTTAAGAAAAATGGCTAACAAACCGTCAGGTCCGATTAAGTTGCCGGACGTCAGCCGAACACGTTCTCTCTACACCGTTGAGCTTTCAGTCTCGAAACAGAACCTTTGTAAAATAAAAAATTCTGCAGCAGTTGAAAAGGATTTGTTTAACTTACCGATAATCTTTTCAACATCGAGAAGCGTTTACTCCACATAAATAGTGTGCTGTAATAAGAATCACCCGTTCTTTTACCCTGAAAATTTCCTGCAGACATGGTGAAGAAAATTTCTCGATACACACAGGATGTCCACCGAGGTGATCAGTTGACCAAAGTGGTCAGAGTGACTGTTGTGTACAAATGAGGTCACATAAGATGAGGATATCCTTTCACTTGGCTTTACGTGGCCCCGGGAGGAGTTTGCCAACATTTAGTTCTGAGATCTCTGTAGCGAATGAAATGCTTGCGATGTGTTTTGTAACAAAGTATTTCATAACACAATGATTCGAATTTATATGCGGGGACCTCCTATGTGCAGCAGGCAAACGTGTATATTTAAGGAAGACCAGCCTGAGATATACGTCCGAACTTATAGGAAAGTTCACTGCTTTTGTGTGGTGGAAGGAAAGGTGGAATTAAAATCACTGTGTGAAGATCTGTCACAAAGCAGTCATGAAAGCTGTCACCATCAAAGAAAGGTCGGCTGAGATAGACAAATCGTATATTTTAAACGTGAACGACAATCATCTGTTGATTTATTCTCGTTTTTACCTATTAAATAGGCCTTATAAACAGCCGTATAAGAAAGATTGATCAAACGGACTTGCTCCATTAGCCAATCGTGTAAATAATAGCATCTCGACTAAGACGTTTGGCGATTGCAATAAATATGGGATTGAACATTTTACCGAATTGAACAGGTTTATGCGCAAATGACGAGTAGCTTGACATTTTGTTTCAAGTGACTTAGGTGGACGAACCGTTCAGATGGTCGTTGACACTTATCGACTACAGTGCTCCTGATCTATTAGAGCTCCAGTTCATATACTCCTCACAAATTGTGGGACCAAATATTTAAGCACTGTACCAGGTTTGCTAAAAGGTTGTAAACTTTTAATGAAAATGATAATGTTGCTCATGTTTTGTGATGAAAATATGTTTAATAGGACAAGCAAATATGAGTCGCACACGTATACGGGTGAGAGACGATGGTCGGTTTTCAGAAATTATCGAGCTGGGAATAAGTAAATACAAGAAGGAATTGAACTATAAACTCTAAGCTAATAGAAACGGAGACATTGCATGTAACTAGAAGTACTGCTAATGTAAACAAAAACTGCACCGCAAATTTTGTATATTTTCCAACTGTGTCCTTCAAATGTGGCTTATCATCCGGTCCACGGTTTTGTATACTCGTATACGATACTGTTCAAATCTTGAAAACGTTTTGGTAACGCGCGTGCACTTAGGCTTATAACTACCTAGTAGTTTGGATGGCCTACTAAATTAAAAGTTATCCGCTGGTGAAAACTATAGGCTTTGACTGGAATTAGATTACTACCATGAATTTACACAGTATGATACTGTATCACTTCAGTCGTATACGCTGGTTATGGCATGCAAGATGCGTCCCCCACAAAATTTGATTAATTGGCGCGTACGAGTCGTTTGCCAAGTTAGTGGAGCTCACGCGCACGGACAAACAATTGACAAGTTACAACCCACTGAACAGTGAATATCAGAGCGCTATTCAGTCAATCTGATTGCGTTTCAAACTGCTTGTCTGGCCTGACTCACCATCAATATGAGAGATCGAACTGGGCAGGCCACGAATTGTGATCGATACACTCCAAGTCTATAAAGATGTCACACAGTGGCCAAGGTTCTCGACAACTGATACTTTCTCGTTTACCATGGTCCTTCGGGCGATCCGTTGACAGCCTATGGTGCGGATCCTGCTCACTAGCTTACGGAGCTCACATCCCGGTTATCGGAACTTAATGAAGTAACACAAAAGTTGCTTATCCGTGGAGTGTGCATCCATCAATTTTACAAACGATTGGTATGCGTCAAAGCAACCAATCTATTGGGGCACGCAGTTTACACACCTACGTACAGTAAGTACGGAAAGTCAAGTTCGTCTGAGACAGGCATGTATCTTGGATTAAAATGGAGCACTCACCGTGCCATTAGCACGTGCAGATAGCAACTTACCATCACGGACACACTGTAACCCTGTCAGATTGCCAGTGTTTCGAGTCAGCCTTTCAAACAACGCGGGTTGACCATACGGTTGTGAGAAAGCAACACTACTGAATGTTTTGTTTTGGGCAGGTGAATCACAAAATGTGTGCACGTTGACGGCAGAGGTGCCAAAGCGTGGTGCCACTGAATGTCATTCCTCCGTGTAGAGTCAAGCTTGCGGCGAGTTTTCAGTCGTCAGAGTGCACTGTTGATGCCAGCCAAACCTTCAGCTGCTTTCAGGCAACCGGCGTAGTGAGGATTCAATCAGTTGGACGTCCTAAATTGACTGATGTCATGTTTAGATGAGTGACAGCGATATAGTTGTCGTGTGCACACTTGCCAGCAGAGAAGTGGGGATAGTTAGATTATCTGTTTGTACATACTTTCAAACGAACGAAAAAGTTCTGCACTTAAAAATGAGAAATAAGTTATTTGAGTCATCGTAGACAGAAGTCCAACTTATTATTTCATTAAACCTTTGAGATGCAACAGTTTTGTGAATCAACTTTTATGCCCCTATCAGAGCCTTCTATTTTGTTTTGTTAGGTTCGGAAAACTGGAGGATTCTCCTTAATCATCCGTGTTCTGCTGCTGAATTCAGTGGTGACTTTCACAAGCAGGACGGCGATGTAACACTAGGTTCACTTTAAGTCGCCCCTCGCAATTAGGTTTGTAACTAACTTGAGGGAAAGTGAAAACAGACCTGTTTCCATCAGTTGCAGTCTTTACGAACGCTACACGGATAGCACACTGTGTCCGATTAAAAACTGAGGTGATACCCATACCCTAGAAGGTGATTCAATTTGTGCGCTGCCCAACATTAAATTTGCAATCAAACTAGAAAAGATGTATTTTTGTTACGGTGAATGGATGAATCCACTAAAGATTCACTTGAGAGGAAAGAACATGGACCGGCCAGTAAACAAACTCTCGTAACTTTTCTTTACTGAAGAACTAGTGGAGGTTAATGTGCTGCTTCAGAACGAAAACACAAAGCGAATGCACGTCAGACATTACATTGAAGAAAGCATTAAATACTTGGGTTTCTTTAGTCCAGAGGACTATCTCCAAAGATTTCTGAACGAAAATATTCAGTTCAGAATTGTTATCGGGAAGGAGGAGGATAAATTCATTTTATCCATCCGTTTCACAGGGGTGAAGTTGCTAACGAGGTCATAAGTCGGTGGCTGTAGGGTTTAGTGTTTCACCTACAGAGTGGTACCACATTGGTACCACAACTTGAGGGCATTTCGCCCATATTCTCTTTCCCACACTTTCTGTTGCCAATCCGGTTACGTTGGAAGAACCACAAGGTGATAGTCATGGATGATTAGAATCATCTTTCGATATGATTTTACAATAGCTCGAAAAAGCTATCTCCACTGCGGCCAGTTGGTACCCAATCCACCTTAGGTATCGAGCAAAACCGGAAGAAGCAGTCAAATTTATTTATACAATTTGCCAGTGCTGTTGTCAGTCAGTTGACAACGACGGAAACAATCACCGTCAGACCGTAACCTACGTACATGTTCGCTCATACTCTTCATCTCGTTTCACTAACCGCTTCCAACCCAATGAATTCAAACAATTATGGACCACTTGACACTATTAGACATAATGTCGTGGATGAGTGTATGTACCACTCACAAGTATTCTCCAATTGTCCGTGCCCTCCTCCAGTTGTCGATATTCCTTCCTATGCCTATGATGGTTAATAACTTGTTCTGATGTTCATGTGCAATTTACCGATATGAATAAAAAATGAAAACGACCGGAAACCCAGCGTTAAACAAGTGAAGTCTTACGAATTGCATAGAGAGGCGAACAGAACTGTACGTTGGCGTAAACACAAATACAATACACTGGAAAATGATAGGTAGTTCTGCTGTCAGACAGACCTTTGGCTATTTCTACCTTAATGCCACCAACTAACCCCACTGCCGTGTTCCTGCAATTCTAATAGTCTAAACTAAATTAGCAGTTATCGCACATAGGAAGGAAAAATCACTAAAGGTGAGAAATTAAGTGACTCCAGTTTAATTTGATTTTTATGTTTTTGATTTTTACTGAATAATAGTAAAAGGCATTAGAATTTGTCACGTTTATCCCTAACTTAATCCGTCAGTTTGGCGTATCTAACAGACTGTCACCCAGAACAGTTAATCGGAACGATCTTTAAAATTAAATTATCATTTTGCAAATTTGTCCCGATGTTTTTTGGATGCATTTTGAATAGGATTGTCGCTTCACTCTCATAATGGAGTTGAAGCTTTCTTGCACATCGGTCTGTCAAATAATTGGCCTTCATTAGGTCGCTAAGCACGGATTTTCAGGTAGTTTCCACTTATACTGAAATGAATTCTTCCTTGCTCTAATTGACATGAAGAGCGGTCTCGAACATGTAAATAGCAATATAGATAATGTTCAAAGCATAGCTTCTTATCGCCGGACTTTGTAAATAGCCACGTGAGAAACGTTAGGTTCAATGGGATTTAGTAGTAATCCCTGCCGCAATCTAACGGCACTTGAGAGCTCCCTATTGCAAGGGTAGATGATTAATAACGACTATGAACAGAGGAGTCAAAAACAGTTTTTTGCACAATGTATCTCTCGAGCACATTTCGCTGCA
>LUCH01000073.1:105933-131746 GCA_013368495.1 Paragonimus heterotremus
GTTAACGCCGTTCTCACTAAGCAAACCCACTGACGCCCCTTTAATAAGCTGTACCACTTTCTCTATCAAAGTAGCCAATCCGAAGTGTTCTAATTAAGATTGGTTGTCTCTTTCGATTAGGTGGACCAATCGCGTTCTTGCCGTCACGTCCAAGATTTTAACGTGGAAATCCTAATGCACCAAAATGATTTGCTTTTGCATGAAATGGAAAATTTTGTGCCTAAAATGGAAACAGATATGTAAAATGGTATAGTGCATATAATCGTCAATGCCGGGACTAGAACCACAGCGACGTTATTCATAAGGCAACCGTTTTTACCACTGCGCCCCTGACCCTACACTAAGCATGACCAAATCATCATATTTGAACACTTAACCACTTTCGCTTGTGAGTAATGATCAGGTTGTCCGATCGCCTCGAAAGGAGACACAGTTACTGCCTGTTAGCTCCAATCGATGACCCCTCGATTAGGACTTCTCTCTAAGGTGAAATCGCAGAAATCATTAACTTGATGAGGAGTATTTTGATTACTGATGAGTAACAGGGGCTTTCGGCTTTCATATAGATTGAATCTCACCCACAATTAATCGCAACTGTCGCATCCTCGTAGACTTTCCAGTCGGCCCCTTTTGAAAACTATCAAAATCCCCTACTACTCATTAGAAATCATATCCCTTAACCAGGGCTTCGTGATACCCGCCCTCATCCTCAGATGGGCCCTTTTAGTGCTGGTTATAATCATTATGGAATAGATATGAGTACATGGACTGCAACGAAGATATTAGCTTCTCCCTTTCATTCTAGGTTGACACGACAACATAATGAACAGAGGAGTGAGGAACAGTCTGGGTTTCTTCCTTGAAGGCGTCTGCAATGACCCGTTCTTCTACTCTGTCAGTTATTATGAAAAACATTAGCAGCCGAACAACGTATGTTGTCTATTTGCATATTTGAGATGTTACGGAATTAGCTGACACAAAAGCATTCCAGGAATGTTTAGTGCACAGAAGCATGCGTGTAATGTTTACTAACATACTGAAAGCAACTTACCGTTGAAACTCAGACTAAGCAACAAATACAGTAGTCAACCTAACTACGTACTATGTGATTTTAACTTCGTTATTCAGAAGCTCCCTGGTGTAATACTCAGAACTGTGAACTTTCCAATAGCCCTTGAAATCGTATTTGGATTGAAACCACCCAAGCAATTAATAGGGTGAAGATCTTGCACTGGTTTCATTAAGCAATTCTTATTCATGAGACACGAAGTTGCATTTATAAATGTTTAACACTATTAAAGACATCTCTGTCATTGGCTGGCCTTATTGGCACACACAAAGTCACAATCTGTACCCTAATTGGTGCGATATAGCACAAACAAATTGGTGAATAAGGAAAAGCGTAACATTGAGAATGTTGGTACAATCCTGATGTATTATCCTTAACGCGACGTTTGGATTAGTCCCCTGTTGGTTCTTCGATTGTGTCAAAGTTTGGGTAAGCGTTGAACCGAGTAGATTTTCACTAAACCTAGCCAACCGGGTGTGGGACCACAGTACAATGACCAGATTTGAAGCTTCGATTAAGGTGTTGATATCGGCGTAGACTATAACCTTACCAACGGAACATAATATGTCTTCTTTGCACTAGAAAATTGCTGCCAAAATCTTTTAGACGAATGTCCGATAGGTTTGACCTACTGTCTAGTTAACGTCCTTGTCACAACCTATTGACAACACCAACCTTATAACTGACAACCCTAGCAAATTCGGTTACTGATACAATTAGTTCTTCGTTATCTAAATGAATTCATTTCCCAACAATGGCATTAGTAGCTTCTAGTGTGAACTGCATGAGAGGTCCTGACAGGACAGTCGACCCTCCCGACCATTCAGTGGTTCCACATAAGACAGTAGGATGTGTAACAAAGTCTGAATGTGACACTTCCGAGTCCTCGTTGTGGTCCATTAGTTAATCCTGTAGTGCACTTGCCGCTTTTTGGCATGCCTTTCCTGTCGTCGGTTCAAATCCAGTCGAAGTTCCGATTTTTCCCAGTTGTGTCTCAACAAAAATGAATCAAGGTTTGGTGATAAGAAGAGTAGGTCATACAGAAAAAGTCGCAGTATTGAAAACAACTCGATACGAGTTAAACTTGTTGATGAGTGATGATGAATGTTAGATTGTTGAACCGAATTGATAATTTTCGTTGTGTTTACGATTTGCTAGTTAATCTTAGCCGTTCTCTGTACTAATATCTTTGTATGTATGTGAGAAGCCAGAGTGATACACCCAAAACAAAGTCGAGATTACACTTTCCTCGCAATTCTGTGGAGTTTGAATGCATCCCCAGTACAACTTAATGCTGAAAATAATGATGGTGGCACATAGGTTCTTTCCACAGCGTTTAGCCTCGTATTTCTTTAAATGATACTTGATTCTCAACCCCAGACATGCCCTAAAATTCATTTTCTAGGTATTACTTTAATTCTTCCCGGGGGTTTGAATCAATTTCATGTTTGTGAATGACCTGCAAATGAGCTATCGTGTTCAGGTTTCAAACGGTTAGTTTCGGTCACTCTCGTTTGGCATGTACAAGATTTCTTGGACAGGTAAAACTTGAACAACATCATATGAAATGGTATTATTTATGGCAACCGTGTGAACGATGTTTTAACCCGGTGGTGGTTTTCTCGTCTGTTTATGCGACCGGATGAAACACGTGACTGGCACGTGATAATGTATTAATTGTGGTAATGGGTGGATGGGGTTCAGATTGTTTCATACAGTTGGCCACAGGAAGTGTACGGCTTGTAGGAATTTATTTTCGGCCCACAGTTGGAGATAGTAGAGTTTGACTGAGATCGCCTCTGCCGTCGATAACATTTCCTTCTGTATATTCCCAGGTTGGATGCGGGCCACTTTGTTGATGATGTTGAAAGCTTCGTTGAATGCGATTCGATGACCCACACCACTCGAATGCCATCATCTACACATTTGTCATGGGTACACTCTATTTCAGTTTTATAGATAAGTCTAGTGGATTCCCGGTAATTATGTGCTCGTTGCGAACCACTGAAAACAGCGGCTTGCATTCTTGGTTTTAAGTCCACCACTACTTCAGAACGAGTGTACAGGGGGGGTACAAAATTTGTACTGCCGATGTTTAATGGAGTGCTACAAAACTTTGACAATTCTGACAGTTAGTTGGGGACTGCAGGTGTTGGGTGACTGTAGATCACCTCATTCGTTCGCAGCTTACATACCCAAACAAACTCTTCGTCCGGTCTATTAGATGTTGTAGCATCTCATTAATGATACTAGATAGTTTACGCCTTGGGCTGAATTTCAACATAGACTACAAAATCAGTTGTGAGGTTTGTTCAAAGGGCTTCTATGGTCAGGTTATCGCTGTATGGAGTCTGTGTCTCCACGGCCAAACAATGAAACCGTAGCTTGCTTGCACTAAAATTCTCATCTTACTATTCAATCACCCAGACGTCAGTTCAAATTCCCTTGGTCAAACGGGCGTGTGCTCTCTCGATCAGGTGAGAAGGTTTAGAACAATTCAATATACGCACACCTCTTTGGCGTTTTAATTTGTCTTAGGTTACAAGTTGTCTACATTGACACCTTGATGAATAATTGAAAAACTGGTCGATTTAGATTGAACATCGCCTACAATCAATCACAGCCCTCGCATTTAGGCAGACGTTCTAGTCAGCCTCCTTCGAAGGAAATCCTTGGGCTTCAGTTTCGCCTCTGTAAGAGTTCGTCAGCAGTGCATGATCTGATCATTACGCACAGGCAAATTTGGCTAGGTCTTTTCATAAAATAATTCGATAGGGTGAGGTCAGCGAGGCAGTGGTCAACAATTTGCCTCAAGAAAATTTGGCCGGAGTTCCCATGCCGTTACCATGACACCGATAAACTCTAACATATGACAGACTCGAAGTAAATGCCTGTTATTAAAGGAGACCGTCCGTGGACGATGTGTAATTTACATCTTGACCTATTCAACCCTCAGACAGTTAGTTTTCTTGACTTATTTAGGGAAGGAAATGAAGTGACGATAGTTGTGATATTGTATCAGCTTCTGTACCCTCATAAACCACAAAAGCGCTATGGCAGGTGTGTAAAAAATAAACTAATTGTGGTGGGATTCCAAAACAAACAAACTGGAGCAAACCCGGAATTACAAATTAAATGATCGAAACTAAGTCATCTTCAGCGTCTTTGTGACTTGTTTTACGCATAGTAGGCTTCAGACCCTTGACGACCTGCTTCAACAAATATGAACTGCGACTACGCAGCGTTGATAAGATTGAACTGATCGTTGACTGAGAGTTGAATGATCGATGGTTCAAGCAATCGATCACAAATGGTGGTTTACTTAGGATGCCGCATCCCGATTTTCTTGAGTGAACGTACGAAATACAGTTCTTTGAACGGCATTGAAACTGACATTTTTGACTTTCTTGAAGACGTTAGGGTACAGATCCAACCTCTGACATATTGGGCAGGTTTTCAGTGGTTTTTATTCAATCAGATCGACTCCATCACCCAATTAGTGGATTTGATTTGCCCATACAGTAGAGTGCATACTCCTGTTCTGCCTCCCCAACAAAAGTCTGGCCATTTTCTCTAGGGAAGAGGTCAATCCGTTACGGAGCTCTGAGTTATTTACATCGAACCATCACATGTAGCACTGAATGTTTTCAAGTTACTTTCTTATCGTAAGCAAAGATCTACGTTGTATATCTCATCAGTTTTAACCGATGACTCCATCGGTTAGACCAATTCGCGCAGAGAGAAATGTAAGGCTAAATCACCTCTAAAATCTTAGCGTGTAATCACAGATCTGAGGTATTTATCAATCACAAGTGATGCGATTGTTTTGGTATTCGTAAAAAAAATTGTCAGCGTGATATCAAATGTCGTTTATCATCGACTGGATGTCGAACACAGCGGAAAACTGTTATAATGAAAGTTAGGGGATTGGAAACTAATTGTGCATGGTGGTCATTTCGTTTTAACAACCTATCTGTGAAATCCGTTAAACATGTAGTTCAACTGGTAGGTTTCCCATACTATGCTATTTTGAAAACACCAATACCGTCATGTGACATGCTTACTTAAGCATATTGTTATTCAGTCTTTTCTTGTATGTTGATACTGTCACATAAACAAATAAGAAAATGAGCGTCTGAGGGTTAGCGGTTGAAATAAGTGCTCATTGCTTAGATTAGACCTAACTACGAAATCTCTGGATTTCGGTTGGATTCCGGCCAACAAATAATATGTCAGCATCTGAACCACGGAGCCCTACCGAGAGCTCAAAAATTTCACTGTGGAACTCAGTTATTTGTCACATGTGTTAGAACGGGTCCAACAGAATAATACCCAGTCTGTGGTCACTGTCGAAAACCGATCGACAGTGAAAAACAAGGACTGAGCGCGTTGACCTTCATGTATTAGTATCGACCCTGAAAAATAGAGTGTACAGAGGAAGGCACGTCAAACTAGCGAGGCACGGAGCGAGTTGTGACTGTAGCCCAGGGACGGATATTAGGAATAGGTTGATTAAAACAGAAGTGGGTAAAAAACCAAAATCACCAAACGTGTACACGTGGATGCGACTATCAAAAACATCATTTGTTATGGTCGCTACGCATGGAATCTACAGGGTGATTCAGTGAGCTGACTGTCAGGACAGGATTTCCCGGTTAGTTGAGGCTGGAGTCCAAGAAAGTCACCGATGAGTATTGGAACTAAATTATTAATTAGTACCGTTACAGATTTGATAATTTAGAAGAGACCTGGTTCAGTTCAAAAACGGATCAGTTACTGGACCAAGACATTGGCTGACAAAGTGCGACGATGACGAAAGGGAGCAAGCAAAATATTTGGAGTAGTATATGGCAAAGAAAACAACGTTTCGATCAGCTGATCAGCTTCGTAAGAGCGACAAATACAAGCGAACAAAACACGTTTGCCGCTCGCTGCAAAGCAAAAGGCATAAAAAGAAACCTACAAGTAAGAGAAAATGAAGCACGATGAATAGGAATGAGAATAATGCATATTCTAATTAGCGTACTAATAACGTAAAGATCTTTTCACTACTAGCTGTTAGCGGTTACATTTGGTGTGGTGTACAAACACCCTGAAGTGTTCGTGCACGTTCCTTTATTGTCTCTGAATTGAAAGTAAGTGTACTAGCAAAATTTTATCGACGACCAGATGCTTGCAAACACTTCATTACTGCACATACTGCTACCTCACTTATGTCATTTAGGAGCAATTTCTCCGAAGTTTGGGAATTCAGTGTCGTCATTAGGAAACCAACGAATTGCAGACTGCAAATACAGTTAAGGTCTTAAGCAGTGTTTGAATTGGTGGGTGTAGGTATTGGATCCCAACCACGGAGTCACCTAATACAGCACAATGAACCTGACTGGCACATAAGTGTAGTTTCTCACTGTTTTAATACTTAGTCTCATAAGTAGTGTTACGTCATCTCTTTTCGTAGAAGAGAGATGAATGCTTTTTTTTGGATCATGGCTGGGAACATGTGGAACAGACAAGGTGTAGAATTGTGTATGCTGTCAAATATGTGCGCAAAAATGTTAACCATATCTATCCACAAAAACCCGCCTAAGAGCCGTTTCGACAAATTTCAGGTTCTGGCGTCTGATCATCCCATTCGTATTAATACTAAGTAGTTTGCCAGATGTATGATTTTAGATGTAACCCAGTTGGGAAAAGTTAAAGCATTGGCTGGATTCGAACCAGCGACAGAAACAAGATGCCCAAACGTGGCAGTTGCCCTATCATTGAGCTTCTGTCGCTGGTTCGAATCCAACCGAAACCTTGAATTTTCACGGTTGGGTTTCATCTTAAATTAGTAATCTGTCAAAGTACCTGTTAGTAATACAATTTTTGTGTTCAGCAGTGGTGTTGATGGATTCCAATGTGAACTGATCGAAAAATCCTGCCAAGGCAGTCGATCCCCTGGATTATTTGTGACATTCCATATGAGACAGTGGGACTGGTGGGTAACTGAGTCCAACTGTGAAAGTTCCGCGCTCCTGACCTGGCTTTGTAGCTCAGCTGGTACTTTCCGCGTTAAGGCATGATGTTTCTGTAGCTGGTTCGAATCCAGCCGAGGCCCTGAATTCTCACAACTGGGTCCCATCTCATAACAGCCTATCTGTGTTTTACCATGCAATGTGAAGTGAGGTAAAATTGTATGTGACATCATTCGGCGATTTCGCTTTTGTACGTGACCTTTTAATCAGCTTGTATGCCATGTTCTTGCAAATAAGCGCTCATAATCTACTTGTCGTTAGCCAATCGCTTGAAAACGAGTTATTCACTTTAAGATATTGAACTCTTTACAACCCTTTACAAAGCTATCACAACCACGCTCGTCCAGCAGAACACGTTTGAGCAAGTCTTTTAATAACTGTTCAGACTAACGATCGTAACTACTAACGTCCACGTTTGCCAGGTTATATCAGACATAACTCTTTATGGTTAGAGTTCATCTTCATTCGTTCATAACGGACTGAACAGACCAAACGGATCACGTGTCCGTAATTAGCCTGCGCACTATACACTGGGTTTTCTTTTATGACCTCCCTATGTAATTCTGGCATCAGGGGGTATTTTGTACCAGAGTATACAGTTGCTGAGATGTAAACGCCACGTTTCCTCTCAGCAGGCCTGGCAAAATCAAAAATTGCCGAGGTGAATTTTTCGCCTATAAGTGTTGGTGACATATGGTTAAAGAAGTCATTGCTCGCCTCGTTCGCTAATACGACAGCTTCGTTAAAAAGCGATAGGTATATTTAGTAAACGTTAACTGAAGGTGATAATTCAAGGTCAGATTAGTTCTTCGTTCTGGAAGAATTTTCTTAAGATCTATGTGCATTATGCCTGTTCTGTGTTACATCTGGCAGTGTATAAAACCTCGACTCATTCATGAAGTGGTCCGCCTACTAATCTGATTTTCTCAGATGTACAGTCACCGTAAAATTTAATTGGACTAATGAATGTGTACAACGAACACCCCGATGAAAGAAGTTTTCCTTATAGTAGTTTTCTAAACGCGTTAAGTGCTAAGCTTGCTTACACCACAATAAACTTTTGTGTGTAGTGACGCGGTAATGTCTGATATTGATTGGGTTTATTTTTAAGAAATTCAAATGGTCACTGGTCAAGTAAGAACATTATATGCTGGGTTTGGTTATCAGCCAACAAAGAGATTCTATCGTAACCCATGAAGGTTACTAGCTTTAAAATTTCACTTTTCTGCATTCAAAGGTTAAGTTTCAAGTATAGATGAATATTTTTACATCCTAATAAAAACTGGGTCAAGTTGATTTAATCTTCACTAAGAAGACAAGCTGATACTTGCGATTCTCAGTTCTTGGCCAGTTTCACATGATAGACCTTGATCAGTCCTCATTGTAGACTAGATGTGTAAACTTTCTTTCACTCGAACTATAGTGTATAATTTGTGTCTGTTAGTCTGCCGGTACACAATCATATATCAGTTCACATACGCTAAGTGTTAATCTGTTGGGCGATAGTCAACAGTTATACAAATCTATACCTCTGTTAATGTATACTGTAAACTATACGATAGTTCATAAATCTAGGTACGGAAAATGTAGTTTGCACTATTCAGGGTACCAATTCGTGAAAAACTAAACCATAAAAATAGCATTTATCACATTGTCCGATCAATACGCGATTGGCTTCGATGTGAGTTTAGGCTGCGTTATTTACATACACAGTCACGTGACTAACAAGGCGTGTGAACAAATCACATTGCCTGACATCTTTGAAAAAGATGCGAACAGATCACTGGAAAAGTACGTACCTTATAAAGACCTGTAGGAAATTCATAGAGTACCTTTTCATTAGATCATCCGACAAGAAACATTACGTAGGACTATTAGATAAGGGAATCTGAAGACCACCAATAACGGCGGGAATATAAACAAAACTGTGAAGCATAATTGTTGCTCATAAAATAATCACGTTTCAGGAGCACATCACTGATAACACTGCAGTACGTTTGCTTGAATGTGGAGGGAACAGTGTAAGTGTCTCCTAGAGGTCTTATACGTGAGCAACACACATACAATCTGAAACAATTGGTTACCTTGAACAGTTTGAACAAAGCAGTTTCAGCGAATAGAGAAGGTAGATAACGTCACCGAAGTAGAGGATCGCATAGGACGACATCTTCGGCTGCTCTTACAGTTGAAGATTATTGATGAAGTAACGTATAAATCTCTTAAGCCGTGTGGGTCATCAACACCCCAACTATACGGCCTACCAAAAACGCACAAGCCTGGGATGACACTTAGGCCAATATTGCCAATGAGGAATTCCCCTTACCATAAATTGGCACGCTGGCTAGTCGCTACCTTAACCCCATTAAGACAAAAATTTCAGGTGCACTCCATTAAGGATTCTTTTGAATTGGTCAGTGACTTGGACAAAATCAATCTTGCTAACGAACTGATGTGCTCTGTAGATGTCCAGTCACTGTTCACAAATGTTCCGTTACACGGAACGATTGATTATATTTGTGAGCTCGTTGAAATGAGTCACATTTCGTTGCCACTCCCGACTGACATATTAAGGGAAACTTTGCTGCTCTGTGCCGAGAATGTCAGTTTTCGTTTTCTCGAGCAGCCCTACCGTCAAATAGACGGAGTACCCACGGGAAGTCCACTGGGTCCTATCTTAGCAGACTTTTTCATGATAAAAATTGAACAGCAGTTAGCTACGGAGATAGGAGATTCGTCGTTTTACAAGCGATACGTCGATGACACATTTATACTCAGTCAATCTGAACAGGTGATAGATAACCTGGTGCAACGTTTAAATAGTTGTCACCGTAACCTGATGGTTACTTGTGAATTTGAGGTCAACAACTGCTTACCATTTCTAGATATACTCATAAGTCGTCGAGAGGATGGTTCGGTTAAAAGAACTGTCTATAGGAAATCTACGTGGTCTGGTCAATACTTCAACTTCAGCAGCTTCACACCGATCCGACATAAACAAACCTTAATGAATACGCTTTTTACACGGGCAAGGCAAATCTGTACGCATGATAGTCTTGCAGAAGAACTAGATCGGATTACTTCTGTCCTAAAGTCAAATGATTACTCCAAAAGGTTCATAGATAGGCACAGTAGACAAAAAGTGCCATCCGAAGAGGTGGTCACTGTAGAGAAAAAGAAGGTTCGCATAGAGCTGCGTTTTAAGGGTGAGCATGTCATGCAACAAACAACACAACGATTGAGGAACCCGATTAAACAAACTTTCAATGCAGCCGAACTCCGTGTACTCTGTCGGACCCAGAAGATACTAGTGCCCTCAATCAAAGGAAACCAGCCTATCGATGCCACATCACATTGTGTTTACCAACTTACATGTAACTGCAGTGAAAGTTACATAGGTAGAACTAAAAGATGCCTGATCACCAAAGTGAAGGAACACTGGTCCAAACGGATGCAAAAGTCAGTGTTACCGGAGAACGGCAATGTTTTTGAAACGCGTAAACAGCCAGCCTCTTCAGTCGCTAGACACGTCCTGACCACTGGCCACACTATCGATCCATCTTGTGCATTCAGAGTCCTGTTACGTCATTCCAACCCGAGATTTTTACGGTTTGCCGAAGCAGTCGCAATCAATCGACTCAAGCCAGCTCTTTGCGTTCAGAAACAACTGTTCGTGAACTTGACCGTTCCCTGGACATAATGACCTATCCTGACCCGCTTATTGATTATCAACCCCTCTAGTTGTTTACTATAAAAAAACGCACCCGTGTTATTGTAAATTTGGTACTGACGAGTCAATACGAAATGCTTGCATCTACCAGTGTTCAAGTTTTAACTGCTTTGTTCAAACATATACAATCGACTAAAATGGAGCCAGATAAGTTAGTGCTGATCTCGAAACAATGGGTTACTGTCCGAAAGCGTGAAAGTGATTCTGTGGTCAACACGTTTCTTCTTCAGATGTAGAAGTACTCTAACCTTTCTGAATCGGGTCAGTTTGAGTGTGACATTCCCAGCCACGATCACTAAAATGGATCCTTATTCACGAATCTCAGCTGTGCCGTTTTCATGATCATACCTCATCCTAATACGGTGACGACAGATCACATGTTGAGGCAAACTATAACATTGTATACAGGTGGTTCAGGCTATAAATGAGCAATAGATATGCTGGATGTCGTTGCGGTAAAATTGAAAATATACATATGTTCGGTTTCTTGTCTGTCAAGCTTGACACCATTCACTACCTGTCACCAAAACTATATGAGACGATACGACGATTTATACCGAAAAAAGACGCAACCGTCAGCTGAACAAATAGGCTTTTGATTACTCTGCTCGCGTTTGCGTGCATTCAGTGTTGAAAGCACCTTACCTGTGCTGCAGGAAGCACTTCAGGAAGATAGACTTGGTACTGGTTCCTGTAAATCAAACTCGCCAACATGGGTAGCGGCATCTGAAACGGATTAGCCTGTCACAGTGACCAAAGCCAAAGGACGCCTGCGCTTTGAACCACAACCCCAAGTGGCTTGCGGTGCACCACTTGCGGTGTAAACCCGAAGGAATAAGACCAGTAGGCGTGTGAGTAAGATATTTGTGTCCAGCCGGCCAATGTTGTTTAGCCAATTGAATGGTTAGCAGGAAAAGGAAACCCTTTACTCTCCGAAAATAAACAGATAGAGAGACTGCAATGATGAGATCTATACTAAGAAGAAAGATATGTAAAATGTGATACAAGAAGTAGGCTAATGCATTCTAGAGAAGATAAAGTTGAAAAACAAAAACCCAAAGTTGAACTACGAAGAGATCAGACAGACGATTCATCATTCAATACACCAAAAAAGCTCAAGAAGAGAATGGATAGAAGATCGCAGACACCCAAGTTTCTAAAAAGAGGAGCAGATTAGTTGCCAAACGACCATAGACTTGGTCGATGCAATAAACAAAAGTATAATGGATAAGCTGATATGACCTACCTGTGCCTAACGTACTCGTCATCTCTTCGCAGGCGGTGCACTATGAGTAAGCTGGTGACTTACCAATCTCAAACGTCCAGCACATTCGTCACCGCACACATCGAAACACAATATAGTCATGTCACCACGACCTATGGCACCGATGGTTCCTTTGCGTACCGCGCGATTTCGTTCTCGACCGCTCAGTAACTGCTCGCTGAACTCGCGGACGCCCGTCCGAATTGTATTCCTCCAAGCATTCCGGTTCAACGCTGTCTTTCCAACATCTAAAATCCATTTGACAACGTGAATGACTTACCTCCACAACATCCTGCTATCTCAGTTTTTGACCACCAGGATTTCACTAACTTGATCTCAATTGTCCATACAGCATCTGCTTCGGAATACGGTCATCGCCCATCCGACGGACGTGACCCAGCCAACGAAAATCATTCAACATCAGCAAGGCTTCCAAACAGTTCATGTCCGCTCGCCGCAGTACCTCAGTCTTCGGAACCATATCCGACCACCGAATACCCAAGATGCGTCTTAGACATTGCAAATGAAAGTGGCTCAGATAGCGCACGTTCTGCTGATACAATGTCCACGTTTCACTGCTGTACAGCAGTATAGACAGCATCATTGAGCGTTAGACAAACAGCTTGGTGCTCGGCTTCAGGCTGTGGTTTTTCCAAACACGTGTTTTAAGACCTCCGAAAGCAGTACTAGTCTTTGTCACAAGAGCTCCCAACTCGCAATCCACGGACAGATCGGTGTATACACTGCTACCCAAGTAACAAAAATCTGTGCAGCTATCGACAGCATCTCCATTAACACGGATTTGGGGTGAAGGTGCACAGACAGCACCTCCGCTTGGAGAAGGTTGAAAAAAATAAAATGTCTTACCTGCGTTGATATCCTGTCCAAAAATGGAAGCTGCAATCGCAAAAGCCGTGGCCAGTCACTGTAGTACGTCCTCGCTATGTGCAAACAGCGCGCTGTCATCTGCGAACAGAAACATATGCATCGTTGAAGTATGTAACCAGATTGGGGTGCCGAAACGTCGAATATTAAGCAGGCGTCCATCCGTCTGGTACTCTACCTCAACATCATCTCCAAAGTCCTGAAAAGCAACTGCTACCATGGTAGTCGAGTATAAACTAAATAGGGCTGGGGCTAGCACACAGCCCTGCTTCACGCCAGTGACAATCTCATCAGAGATATATCCACACGACTGTACATTCGCGATCATGCCCACGTGTAACAATCTAATCAAGTTGACGAACTTACCTGGACATCCAAACTTACTAAGCATTGTCCATAACGCCTCGCGGATCACGGAATCGAACGCCTTGGTGAAGTCTACGAAGAGGGCATACAGGGCTAGTTAAGTTTTCGGCACTTCTGCTGAATCTTTCGAACAACGAACACCAACTCGGTCGCACTCAGACTGGCCCGGAATCCGCATTGCTCCTCAGAAACATTGGCCTTCTAGACTTCCGTATTCAGCCGGTTCAGACGGGTTCTGGCAAACACCTTGCGTGCGCATCTCAGTAGACTGATGTCTGGCAATCCATCTTCACATGCAGCCTTACCGTTGCGAAGTTGACCGATCGCTCTCTGCAGTTCTAGCAAATCAGGAGTGAGGGCAAGGAAAGGCTTGATGGCCTTTTGCCACAGGCTGTTCACGGTCGCCCCATCAATGATAACAGGACGATTTAGTAGGCTACCAATGTGTTTGCGCCAGATTTTCATTATAACCTCTGATTAGGTGCACGAACATCCGGTGTCCACGTCTACCAGTGATTTAGTAGACTGGATAGATAGACCGAAGATCGTTTTGAACAAATCGTAGAACTCCTTATGTTACTGACGATCTGCAAAGCCCTGTATCCGCTCGCCCTGCCCCATCCACCAGTTGTCCTTGATTCAGCGAACACGCTCGGCCAGTTGACGGCGGATACTCCAAAACCTGGCCTTCTTCGCTTCATTGTCCGGGTCCACTGTGGAGGCAGCAAACGCGGTATTCTTCTCTCAAACCAGTTTGGTGATAACTGCATTGTTGTCGTCGAACCAGTCCGGAAGTTTCTGGCGTTTGACACCAATCGCTTCGATGGCTGCTGTTGCAACACAATCCTTGAAGAACTGCCACATACCCTCAGAGGTAGTGGATACAGGAACGTCATGCAAACGAACGGCAACTGCATATCGAAAAGCTATCTACGGCTCGCAGTTTTCCAGTCGTTTGATGTTCAGCTTCTGCCGTTGTCCAGAAGATCTACAATAAACAGACTTGCGTACATGGATAAATAATTAAATCCTGATCAGTCTATGGTTGGTGCTACATTCAGCGCCGCGCATCACTCGCGTGATACGCACTTCGCGAATGTCACGCTGTCGCACATTCAAATAATCAAGCAAGAGATGATGATCACTTCGTGGATGGGTCCATGTCATGATGTCGCTCGCATCCAGCTGGAATCGGGTGTTCATGATAGACAGCTCGTGAGTAGCGCACAGGCGAAGCTAACGATCACCGTTCTCGTTCACTGAACTAATGCCGTAGGGTCCGAGGACTTCCGGCCAAGCTACCGAGTCGCGCCCGATCCGAGCGCTCAAGTCACCCAAGACAAACAGTCGATCAGTCACAGGCACCGACCGGATTGTGGCGGACAGTTGATCATAGAATTGTTCCTCTGTATCATCAGTGTGATAGATGGACCATAAACACCGATAGATGTGGCACACTTACCTCGATCGAATCGCAGGCACATACATAGCATTCGAGGGCTGATGCCATGCGGTTCGCCTATCGTCAAAGCGTTGATGCGATCAGCGACTGCAAAACAGACACCATGCTCCCGAACACCTTCTATCGGGTAACTTATACAGTAGAAGGTGTACCCGGCACCTGCTTCTCGTAACTTGTCTTGATCCGCAAGCCTTGTCTCGCTCAGGGCTGCTACGTCGATCCCGTAGCGACACAGTTCCATCGCGGCAAGTGCAGTGCGCCGTTCTGGCTGCCCGTTGGAGCTATATCGATCTAACAGCGTGCGCACATTCCATGTTCCAACACAGAGTGTATTGCTTCCCAAGGCCTGTTTCAGGCTGTTCTTCTGATTACTGAAACTTGAGTGAGCATTATCTGCCGGGGATTAATATTGTGGGGACAGTATAAGGGTGAGTGATTGGCGGTAGCATATTTCCGCCTATCCACCCTGTCATGTGCAGCAGATAGGGCGACCCGGTTTATCCTGCGCGACGGCCGATGCAGTATGGTATTTGGTTTATGTTGTATAGTCATGGTTTTTGTGGGCTCAGGATATTGCCAGGACGCCCTAACCTAGGCAGAATAGCGATTAGAGCCCTCAACCAAAGCATTCGCTCAACAGTTTGTATCGCAAGGCAGCAGGTGACACACGCGCACACATACACATCAGCATCAACCATCTAGGACAGGCTTCAAAGTCACAACCCAAGACACGAGATAATACTGCACAGACGAACCAAACGCTCGGAGAATCAAATCAGGCAAAAAAATGAAATAACTGAACCAAACCACAACACACTCACACCATACACAACAAACGCCCCACAACGGACGCATCTGCCTTTTGTCTGGCTGCTTCCTTTTGGCCAATCTGACATGGTTGAACCTGCACCGACCTAGGTCGCAGTCAGCAAAACCCTCTGGATCAAAACAGCACACAAGCCTGACTACCACACCAAGGTGGCACAAAGGGTCAGACAATCTTGCCCACACACACATACACAAAACCTATGGAAATTGTTTGGAACTGCGTTGAGTTGTTGCAACAGTTCAAACCTGCTATGCAATCCGTTGGGTAAACCACTGCGTCTTGTATATTTGAGGTTTCAGATTGCTGCAATGACGTTTGCTGACGACAGGTTTCAATTAATTTAGTGAATTTCCTTGGTGACCGATAAGCTATGCTTCATTGGGTAGGGCTATCGTATTGGTTCATTGCCTGAAACATCTTTAAAGCAAGATTTTTTACTTTAAAGCAAGTGTCTACTACAAACTACTTTCGTTCCTAACGAAAGTAACTAGTGGGAAGGAGTACGGTCATCATCATCATAGACAGCAATTATCAGTGGTTCACAATGATGCTTAACTGCCACATAACTACGAAGGAAAAGAAAACCCCATGTGGGAAGAAAGGAAAAAAGAAGGAGACCGGAAGGGACATAACAACTAACTACTAATAATTCCATATTCATACATTCAACACCAAGGTGCCTACACCTTGCAAACAAACAACCAACCTGTAAATGAAAGTAAGACGTCATCATCAAGACGGCTTCCCCTGCTCTGTGTCATTGAATGCACTCACTCCACAAACAACTTGGTCAAACAACAATAACATTCACGCCACTGAGCTCGGTTAGCCTCTATCTCACCTAACGTCTCAAGCCACCGAATGTGTGAGTCGCGAGGACCCCATCCCGGGAGACGAGCCCGATCTTCAGCGACCAAATTATTCGTTAACGATCCCATTTGTCTACGCCAGGCCATCATCTTTCCATCTCGCCAGTTGGTCGTAGCGTTCTCAGAGTGCTCGTTATGGCAGACGACTAGCTAGCATCATAAATACATGACCTAACCATCTAAGCCTGTGAAGACGTAAGGATTGAACGAAAGAACTCGTTTGACAATCAGTGTCAAACACCCGCTTCCTAACCTCCTCGTTGCTTACTCGTTGGTGCCACCCGATACGAGCGATTGAACGCAAACATCGGTGGTCAAACACCTGAAGACGGTTCACATCTTCTACCCTGAGGGACCATGTTTCGCTGCGGTAAAGTTATACAGCTCTCACTGTTGTCTGATGTACGCTACCCTTAAGTTTAAGGGAAATACCTCTCCGTCGCCATAGGTGACAGATTAGTAAACACCGCCCTAACCTTAGAAATACGCGCTTCTATTTCATTCCCTACACCTTCGCCACCGCCGCTGATGCAGCTTCCCAGATATACAAACCGGTCAGCAACTTCCATGACTTCATTATCTAACATTAAATCTACGTAATCACAGCAATCTTGCAGAAGTACTCTCCATTTCGAGGCTGCAAAGCGCATTCCGAATTACGTAGTAAAACGCGAAGTAGCCTGAAAATTGTCAAACAGCAACAACTTGTCGCCAGCATTATCAAGATCAGTCAGTTTTTCACCAGGTAGGAGGTCTACAACGGCATATTGCATGTCGGAGGCAGTCCTGCAATATTTCGCCTATGACGAAATTAAACAAAAATGGTGTGAGGGGAAAGCCTTGTCGTACGCCGTTCCTGGTGTTGAAACTGTCAGACAGCTCATCGAAGACCTTAACCTGAGCCGAAGTATATTCACATACTTAGTCGGTACACCCTTGCGTTTAAACGACTCTAAAAGTGTAGATTGATCCACCGAATCGAACGCACCTTTATATTCGAAAAATACGGCGATTGTTGGCCGACGGTACACATGATGCTGCTCCAAAATTTGACGAAGGGTAAAAATGTGATCTATACATCACCGCCCAGGGCGAAACTCTGCTTGATATTCTCTAAGGTTTAACTCCCGAACTGCAATGAGTCGATGAAATATACTAGATGCCAGGATCCTAGAAGTGGCTGGGGTCAAACTAATTCTTTTACGGTTTTCACTAGAGTCCCGGACTCCGCTCTTAAATATGGAAACTATTTTTGCGTGACCTCAGCACGGAGGAATGGTCGCCGTCGTCTACTCAAGTTCAAACAACTGAGCCAATGCCTCCACTGACGCCACTCCACTTTCTTTAAAAAGTGCCGGCACTAGATCATCTGGACCAGCTGCCTTATTACGATTTAGAGCCGAGAAGCAATTGCGAACCTCAGTTTCAGAAGTTGGTTGTAAATCTACCGGCCAGGGCGTTACATCATAAGTTTGTGGTGGTAGCACAGTAGAAGCAGGAAGCCAGCTAAATTGACCATTAAAATGTTCCGACCGACGCTCTAACCTTTTGGACGTAAGATGGATGAGTGTGCCACTTGCCTCGCTGATAGCCTCACTGACAAACGATCGTCTGGGACTAGTAGCACGGATCAGCTTGAAGAGCTTGCTGGTTTTCCATGAGACATAAGTGGTTTCCATTTCCTTAACATTTTCCACTACCCACGCCTTTAAACTACGTTTCAGTTTCCTACGGATATCACTTGCTGTGTGAACCACCAGGAGCAATTCTCTGTCTGACTTCTCCAAGATCCAATATTTGTTTAACCCACGAACAGCCATGTCACATGCTACGGTATCTGCTTTCTGAATGGCATGGGATATTTGAGTCCAACAGCTCCTAGGATCTTCGAAGAGGGAACTACTAAGACAGCTTTCTAAACTGGCTCGATACTTATGCTTTACCGATGGTAAATTCAACTTCTCTCTAGCCAGTCGTTGCTGTCGATGGGGTCGTTGTCCAACAAAAGTAAGAACAAAACGACAACCTGCCAACGCATGATTTGAATCCAAGTGTGTGCTCCAATATGAACGACAGTCCTGAATCGAATCACGCCACCTATAACTAAGGGCTTTGTGGTCTGTCTGAGACCAGACCTGATTTGAAGAAGGATGGCGCCAAATATAGCAGTGACGTGCGCGATGCCTAAGACGAGTGCTGGCTAAAAATAGTTTATGTTCAGCGCACAGCTGCAACAATCACCTGCCATTATCTGATCGATGTGACGCCATCCCAAACTTGCCACCTAGATGAGATTTGGACAGACCAAGGTGGCCTACCTGGGCACTCATATCTTTGGCCAGAACGACTGTATCAGAGCCACGTGTCGACCGAAGGAAAGCGGCCAGATCCGAGTAAAATGCGTCCTTCACGCCGACATCATTACAGTCAGTAGGAGCGTAAGCAGACATAATGAATAAATTTCTGAAAGTTTTGCGTCTAGAGTTGGCCTTAACGGAACCTGCCAAGCGGACAGCACAGTCTACTGTTAACAGGAATCCAATCTATCAATGAGACTGTGACCGTCGAACTAAGGACTATACCTCCTCCAGCCTGGCCTGTAACAGCGACTGTGGAGTCACCCGAAGTGTATAACCAGTATCGGGTAGACAATGCGGGTGCTGTTAGCTCTATACGTTGACTACTGTCTTGGATTCTAGTTTCTGAGATATAGCAGATATCGACATGCAATGAGCCTAACGTTCGTGCGAGAGCGGCATGTTGACCTACTTGTTTTAGCGTGCGAATGTTGAAAGCACCTATATTAATTTGCATTCTAGGTCTACGCAAGGGACGAGGAAGGCCTGAAGCTGAATAGCAAGAGACGGAACTTTCCGGGTCAGTGTTACTACGGTTAGCTACATCTGTTGTGGGATCTGCAGAGTAATTATCAGAAATGGAGGTCGAGAGGGGCCTGAGAACTAAATTTGATAGGACAGTGGAAGAGGAGTCAGCAGTAGCATGTTTTCGTTTATCCACCCTGTCATGTGCAGCAGATAGGACGACCCGGTTTATACTGCGAGACGGCCGATGCAGTATGAAATTACTTGTGTTATGATTAGTGATGGTTGTGTGTGAGCTGAGATACTACCAGGATGTCCTGGTCTAGAACTGAATTTGAAATCATTGGACGAAAGTTTGAGATGAGTAGCAAACTTTCGCACATGTTTGATGTGATCTTTTGGCAGACTATCAACCGTCATCCAAGAATATAATGTTAGAAGTTATATGACTGAATTATGGAATCAATATTTGATGAGCCATAAACTGTTTTCATTACGGTGACATATCTTGCAATACATTTAACTGATGGCTTAAGCTCGGCTGTTAGTGAATTGTATGCAGTAAAATACTTTCATTTTGCAGTTAGGTTGCTTATGGCCGAACACTGAAACTTTTTTATGTGCAGTTGATCGGACCAGTAAATGGACGGATCAGACTTTAAATATCTTTTTGGAATTAATTGCGTCTTTCCTGGGGAAAAACCCTTTTCCTCAGAGAAGCTGCCAGAACGATCAATAAAAAGAAGGCACCGTAAATAAATGCGACGGATTTCTATGACACTGAGATTTGCACGACTTTATCCATAAAATAATCTATCCATAATACAAAATGAACATATTTCACAAGTGATGGTGGTTTTCATATTCTCATGAACGCCTCATTTTTTCGAATATAAGTACTAGACGCGAATTACACTCTTGTTATAGCTTGTCAACGACGTATATCCCTGTCATTTCCGAGATTCGAATTTGGGCTGTGTTGTTATGAGACAACCTTGCTCCATATTGATGACTACCGAATTATTACAAGGTTGTGAAATGAACTCAAACCGCCAAATAAACTCGAGAGAAGATACGGCAAATGTCCTGTTAAATCCAACCGAAAAAAGCCACATTAAGACTTTCGAGCGAAGTCGAAATCTCTGTTTTCATTGTACCTGCTGAGAAATACTTTTAGATTGCTGATTTGTAGTGAAGAAGGTGGTTAATTTCAACTTGAACATCACTCATGTACGATCGCCGTCTTCAGCACTTAGGTAGTTTCCAGTAAGCCCTTTTGGAACAGAAGCACGGTACTCGAGTTCTGCTCTCAGTTATGCTTCCCAGTAGTGTGTTCGTAATGTGTATCGGTACCGATATTCAGATCCGAACACTGGTCAAGCTTTCGTGAGGCAACCGTGCTGACCGCTACGCCATTTACTTCACACTACCATCATCATCATAAACAGTAATGCATCAGTGGTTCACACTGATGCTTAAGTACCACACAACCATGAAGGGAAAAAATCCTATATGGGGAGTAAGGGGAAAAAGAAGGGGAGGGGAATGCACCTAACTACTAAAAATAGCTACGTCTATATTCAAACATACATCAAGGCGCCTACATCCTTGAAAACAAACCTCTGAGCTGTAGGTGGAAGTAAGGCGTCATCAGCAACACGGACTTCACATTAGACATGACTAGATTATCGCACGCGAAACTTCTGATACATTCGACTGTGAATAGTATCATTCTGAATCTTTTCAGAACAGGTAGAATGAGGACAGTGCAGCCACCCTGGGCGAAACGCATGCAATGATAAATCAGAGAATGAGATGTAGACAGAGTTGTGTCACAAAGCTTAAGGTGTTAGCTTATCTGCCTTACCTGCCTTACTGTTGCAGGACAAGATAATCGGATGAGACTGTGAAATAAGATCAAAATAATAGAGAGAACATAATACTGAAATTTTTTTGAGTAATCCAAAACCCGCTGCGGTCGGCAAAACATTTATTAAAATACTGGCTCTTGAAGAAAGGATACAAGACATCTTAAAGTATGGAGATCTCGGTAGGGAAGATGTGAGAACCAGACAGACAGACTAACCTCAAAGACTAGTCTGGCAAAATTGAGGGGCGTCAATATTTAACTACAAAGCACAATAGACTGCAACAAATGACACATCACATATGGGGGTTCGTAACCATATTGAACTGTCTGAAATATTGTAGAGAGAGTCCACAGACATTGGAGGACTCCGGAAGACAATTATTAAAACTTCTAGCTGGCATGAATGGTGGCATAATTCCTTTCCAGTTTACACTATTTCAAAACAAACTGTCGTTTTCTGACTCCAAGCTGTTTGCATCTACTTCTTTTGTGTATTATATGCAATGATAGTGTGGAGTGTGATCCCTCCTGATCACTCAAACTTCTGGTTAGAGACGCCATCCGAGATGGCGGTGTGTCGCAGTCAATGGCGTGCCTGCATCCATACCATTTCTAGTTCTTCCGCTTAGTCTTCTTTTAATAATTTTCAAACTTCTTAGGAGCGTTTTCTTCTAGGATATTCCACGTCACTGTTGAGATGAGCAGCGGCCCGAGCCATACTACCTTTTGGTAAGGCTGATGGCTGCTATGATGATGATGCTGACGATGATGATGATGACGTGTTACTGAACTGCAGGGTGAACATAGCAATCTTAAGCACAACTATTTCTCCCCATCCCAACTGGGTCCAATCAGTCAGATACGTAGAAGGATTTCTTTAAGATGTTTTTTTGGGTGCCATGAGACTTAAACATAACGATGCAGCTTCACAGAATAAACTTTGTCAGGACCATCCGTTGCACAACAGTGGCATTTGTGCCGAGAAGGTTATGGCCCCTGCATCCCAGTCAATTTAGCCACAAGCTCCGAAAAAGGATACAAATCTGTTTCCAACAGTTTAGTTCATAAACTCTTCGTGATATGCCTATTGACTCTATGTAATAATTATTCCATTAGCTGTGAGGTTTTCAGTAGTCACATTCACACCGGCAAGGTTCGTTAATTTGTTCGTGGGCTCCGTGAGAGCCATTTGAGCTGGTATGGGAGCAGTCTAAACCGTGAACATCGCTTGGATTAGCAACGCAGGCCTATGGAATACAATTGTGACGATTCTGGATCAAAGTATTTAGATAAACTGCGTTGCAAATATATGTCTTATATACTGGTTTCGCTTTCAATTACACATATGCACAATATCAATCAGCCGGCAGTTATTTTTACAAACAGAAAACCAGTTTTAAACCAACACATTCCCCGCCCAATGACTTGCCATGTTATCATGTGTCTGTTTCAGCATGTTGTGACTAGGTGAGTCAATCGCTGTCAACAACGCTTGCACCAGTACACCAGACTTTGTAGCGAATCAGAAGCTACTGAGACTGTTTCACTTGACCTATTATTTATCAACCTGGCGCTTGAAAATTTCATTTCCCGTTACCATGGCAACTGATATAGACTGTATGAGATTGGTGACGATACACACCTTACTCACATTTTTGCGGTTTTTGGAGTCAAAAGGTTGGGATTGTGAGAATTTCAAAATCTTCTACGAAATTATCAAACTAGGCAGTGAAAATTTCAAATTCATATTACTTGCAACAAGAAGAATAACAAACTTTCTACGATAGACAAAATCGCTTGCTTCTCATCCGTCATTATGAAATCTAGGTTTCGTTGCTAATTGAACGGGGCATGCAACATTGAAATTTTCAAAACGGTGGCATGTCATAAAACCCGGATTGGTCTGATTCATATTTGTTCACTTGTCTTGAAGCCCTTCTCAACCGTGCATGTTTTCACGTAGGCCTATGGATTGATTCATTGCTTTCGTTCTGTATACTCTCTGCAATTGTACTCAACACGCATGGGGTTTCGTATGATCGATTCCGATTATATAAAACTAGATAGACATCAAAATTCCCGACCTAGGTTGCAACGTTCACGAAGTGGTCGGGCTTGTGCTAGCTAGGACTCCGGACCTTCCAGGTGCAACCTTGTCAGACAGGCTAAAGGGGAACACCTACACTCATAGGAGTGTATGGCGCATTACTGACCGCGTAGGAGTGCTTAGGTAGCGAGACACGAATTTATAAGCATACAACAGGAATTTTTTTAGAGTTGTGACATTGCTGTCTTCCGTATCAGGAAGAAGGGGGTCAGAAGAGGTACCCTCAAACGAAGAGCACTCCGATCGCCCAACGGTTGACCGTAAGCACCGGCCCGTTATGCAATACGGTCGAAAACATTTGGAATTTCCCAAAAGTCTGACGACGCTTCGAGTACATCCAATGCGCGTAGCGATGTTTAGGATCAGACATCAATGTCTTATTCACTGTGCCCTCAGGCTAGACAAACACCTCACTGCCAAGTGAGTCAGACTCTTGAGTCATTGGCTCCGGGTGGGGTCCCCCAAGAAAATCCAATATTCCGTTGCCTCGCAGGTCAGACTTTTGAGTCAGAGACACGGGGTGGGGTCTCTCAAATCAAACCCCTTCCGCGGCATAAACAATCGAGAAGTGTCAAAAGTTATCGTTCACCCGACAAGGGCATTATTCACCCAACATGACTTTTTCCTATTAGTCCACTCCCCATGTCTTTTAAATTCCATGCGCCTTCGAGCAATGCTTGTTTTCTGAGGCTAAGACATTTGGTAAACATTGACGCCTTCAATCTCCGCACTCTCCGACAAGTCGGTCAGCAAGCTGCTCTGGCAAGTACCCTCTAAAGTCTGGAGCTTGATGTATGCTGTGTGTCGGAGACACGAGTTTACGATTTTAGCACAGTTTTGCATTTGAACTCACTTCGAGACAACTGTCAATCCAAGCGCTTCTGTCTCAGGGGTTCTGGCGACGGCGAAGCTGAATCTCGCGATCAAGCTGGAGTGGGAATCGCATTGAGTTTCAGAGCGGAGCAATGCTTGTTCGATTGGATCCCAGTGAACAATCGCTTTTACGCTGTCGGACTCAATATATCGTTAAAAGTCTGTCGGCGCAAATCAGACAAGCGTTATGTATCCATTATATCGGCGTACGCCCCAACGGACAGTTGTTCGGATGATACCAAGGACGCGTTCTATGACGCCCTCGTTGAACCTCTGAGGAAACTAAACACTCAGACATCATCATAGTAGCGGGCGATTTCAATGCTCAGCTTGGTCGTCTTTCTCCAGATGAGAAGCGGCTAGAAGATATGTTTGATGTCCGGGCACAACGCACTGACAATGGAGAAAGAATGCTGCAGCTGTGCGCATCTCATGGTCTGCATATTTCGAGAACCGCATTCCAACAAAGGAAAAAGCACTGTGTTACATGGATACCTCCGTGTGCTTCCCAACCGTGGACACAGTTGGATCATGTAGCAGTTACTTACAGGTGGCGCCACTCTGTTTAGGACTGTCGTGCCTTTTGGAGCAACCACCTGGACTCGGACCATGCTGTTGTGCGTGCCCGTTTCGTTTTATTATTTGCCCAGAGGACATACGCTCGTAAATGCAAGGTATTCAACGGGCATTCAAGCGATGAGAGTGTAAAGAACGCTTACCAAATGGCATTGGCGGACAAGTTTCGCGATTCGAGTCAGATGAAGGATCCTAACGAACACTGGGAACAAATAGCCGGAACTATGAAAGCATGCTGTGAAGGGGTATGTTCCGGAAGAGTAGTTCAGTTCCGACAGAACTGGATTTCCGTCACGTCGATTAACCTCATGAACGAGCGTCGCTCGATCCCACCTGGTTCTGAATATGATGATGACGACCGTTGAGAACTGAAACGCGATCTGACTATGGGTTTACGCAAAGACCGTGAGCAATACTTGGTGGAACAATCGAAGGAGATTGAAGGAGTCTTTCTAGCTGGGAATAGCAGGAAGCTCTTTTCTCCTGATCCGTGGTTGTACTGGTCGTCGAGTCCGTGTAAGTGAAACCATATGTGAAGAAGATGGTCCACTTACCATCAAACAGACGCGCCGACTTGATAGATAGGGTGAACATTTTGAAGAGCAGTTCAGCTGGCCTCAACCAAACCATGTGGACGACGGGATCCGATTGGTCAGTTACTGCATTCCAGACGGTCCTCCGTCGGAAGCAGAAGTGGTCTTGGAGCTCAAGTTATTGAAGCGTAATTAGGCTCCTGGTCCATACCTCCTCTCTCCTTCTCTTCTCAAAGATGGTGGAGGGAGGTTGCTATCAGGACTAACGAAAATCCTGCAGACGATCTGGGAGACTAAAGGGGGACCTCGTGATTGATGCCTATCAACAGTCATTCCCGATTTCAAAAAGAGGGCCCGATATCTACATGACAACCACAGAGGCATCAGTTTGGTGTCTGTTGCGTCCAAGTTACTCACTGGCTTCATCATACGTCGGCTCACTGAGCCCAGAAGAAGTCAGATATGCGAAGAACAGGCAGGATTCCGATCCGGTCGAGGGTGCATTGATCATATTTTTCCCTTGAGATGGATCTTGGAACATCGG
>LUCH01000073.1:150504-164742 GCA_013368495.1 Paragonimus heterotremus
AAGCATGCATGTATTCGCATTGTTGTTATTTGCGTCTGTGTGATTTTAATATGTTGTCGACTGACAAACAGTCTTTGTTAGTTGGACATATTTACATACATTTCATAGGTCCAAATTTAACACCTAATTCTTCGAAACAACCATTTTCCGTTGCAAATTTGAATAGAACTGACACTTAAGGAAATGGGTTCAACAAACGGTCGAATAATCAGGCAACTTGACAACAAACATCCGGAAGAAATCAGCGTCATCGATCGCCAAACATCACTTGATAACACAACATGTGATTGACTCATCAAAGTCATTTCGCGTTCTGTTCACGTTTGCAACGATATGCTGAGGCCATTGCATTCGGACACCGTCACCCCATTTTGTGCATACAAAAAGAATTGTTTGTGACGTTGATGTTGCCGTGGTAGCTACCGAACTGGTTTTGAACTTTGGCCTTTTGGGATTGTTTTGTGGTTTGGAATTTTGTACATTTTAACTCGTCTACAGTAAATATTTGTAGGGATGCACCAAAATTTGCTGGAACTTAATTTTTCGTCAAGTTTATATCAGTTTTGAACTGAATAACTAAATAGTTTCCCTGAATGTGGCATGTTATTCATCGGCTATCATAATAATCACGTGGTCCCCACCAAGTTTGTAAAGCCATACACACTGGACAATTAAAGCAGAAATTTGGTCTATATATCATGATGATTAGAATTTTGGCTTTCTGCATCATCAACTGGTCAGAGAAAATTATGTAAAGTATGAACCTAAATAAATGGACTAGGATTTTGAAATTAGTCTTAGATAACAATGTTACTGTTACTGACTGGTAGTAGGGAATTCCGACAGATATAAGTTGAACATCAGTCCACAATGATGGTGAGATTGAGGATGAAACTAATATCTCATGCATCCTTTTGAATGGAGTTAGCTGGAGAATCTATGGAATTACGAAATCTGCGACTAATTGCGAGTTTTATTCGATGCATATCAACCAGAATCCCCTGCTATTTACCAGTGATCAAAATACCGCTTAACAAGTCCAGTTACTTCTGTGATTTTATTCTGGAGAAATATTCTGCAAGTGAGGTCATCAACAGAAGTTAACAGGACGGTTATTGTGTCTGTTCCCTAAACCATCAAACAGTGTGATCATTACACACGAGCGAATGTGGTTTGCAAATTTGGTTTGAATACGACAATTCAACAGTAGCTAATATGAAGTCGAAGTCGTGATGTTCGCAGCGGCTACCTCTTGAAAGCGTGGCCGGACTCCAACTCTCGGCTGTAGCAAGGAGATGCACTAGCAACGGGATCTAACATGTACACAAGTCAATTAAAGTGCTTCTTTAAGAAAGGGGCATTTTAGAAGTTTACAAAATGCGGACGGTTTACAATACTGCACGTTTTATCCTTCAGTAGGATCTAAAAGAATGAGGTAAGGCATCGCTAAACATCTGGCACGGTGAAGACCGCCGAATAAGTGTTCGTTTTCTTGGAAATCTTTTGCAGCTTGTACGTAAATTTTGTTAGAGAGGCACTGAATACTGGAATGGGTCTGGCAATAAAGGACCACTGTTTTCTTTGAAGATTCTGACTGCAAGTGGATCACATGCTTCCAGAGGGGATTCAATGAGAACACTATGTGGCATCAGCCAGAAACCCTCGGATTTGTTCAAGATCAAGGGGCAGTACAGCAGGATAACAAATGCGGAAGTATACAGCTGCTGATATTTCTTGAAATGAGAAGACGCAGAATTGAAGGTCTTGGCAAACGAACTACATTAAAAGTTGACCTCTCGACTACCATGAAAACATTACTTATATAGTTGGACTTGTGTATGATTTGGTGTAAAGTGACCCCGAAGGATCTGACTGTTAGTTACCTGAGAATGGACATAAGATGAAAATGTAACCCCGTGTACTGCTCACTCAGTGGCAACTAACGACTCTCATTAACACTTGAGAAACAAAGCATCTTTACATTTTGAGATATCCACAGATATGTTGGAAGTGTTCACTTTCAAGTTCAGGTTAGGCAGTATTTACTGTAATGCTGTTACAGAGGTCGGAAAGAAACCCTAGAATGACGTTATCTGCATACTTGAAAGCACATCGTTTTCACTTAAGTAGGCTGCGAATAGAGAGTTTGGGCACACTAGAGTTGGTTATCGACTCCGAGGAGACAAGGCTGCCGAAACATATCTAGTGTATTCTTTCCGTTGAACTAATCGTTTAGTAGATTAGCTAAGCTCAACTGGATCCGGTGACTTAATTACATTTGACTCACTGTTCTTTGCTTTGCGCGGTTTGAGTGTTTAGCTGTAATCCTACTGTCCAGAGGAGTAGCTTTGCATCTTTCGTCTAATCTCAACAGACTGACGTGGACGAAACATGCAGTGATATTCAGCTGTGAAACCCATCCAGTAGGTTTAGCCAGTGTATGTGGCAGATGAGTATCAACTGATGATACTACTGAGGATGGATCATGCAACCCTGGCGGCTCTTTGGGAGTCCATAACACCAGTGTCTGTTCACTCGGAGATAATGCACACTGTCATTTATCACATAAGGAGTTAACAGTATCAACACTGTGTCTGTTATTACAAACTCTGTAAATCCATGTCACTCCATCAAGTTAAAAAACACAAGCGTTATCCGGTACTACGTGACGAGTGGAAAAAAGCACACCTATAAGATAACATTTTGAATGAACTGCTCGTCAGTAAGAAGAAAACGGTGAATGAGCTATCTGTCATACTTTACTAAGGGTGATAACATGCAGAAGGTAAGGTTATCGATCTGATGCATTTTACAAACGTACGTTGTCCAGATAATTAGTCAGTCATTGTTCACATTGGAAATAATTGTACTAGTGGTCGCTTGCTTTCCGGTACTTACTGTTCAACTGGTAGTTCAGGCATACTGATAACTCATGTAATTTACGGTTCTCGCAGGACAATGTATGCTACCTCTATTCGCTTGACAGAACGCATAGCAGGACTGACAAATAAGAATGACCAATGAAGACTACTCAGTTTCGGAAAATTGAAAATCCCCACGAAAACAATGGAAAACAGACTGTCGGCAAATAGATAGTTTTCATATAGATTGAACATCACCCACAGTTGATCGCAGCTGTCGCATTCCCATAGACTTTCCAGTCGGCCCATTTCGAAAAGAAGCACTAGACTCGAGTTTCGCTCTCATTAGAGCTCGTCAGTATTGCACATCATCGTCACTGCAGCCAGGACTTGAACCACGGACATGCTGTTCATGAGCAGGCAACCGTGCTTACCACTGCGCCATTGACCTCACGTTAGGCACGACCGAATTATTATCGCATGTGAACACTGAACCACTTTCGTTTGTGAGTAATGATCAGGTTGCCCGATCGCCTCGAGAGGAGAAACAGTTAATATCTGTTAACTTCAATCGATGACCCCTCGACTATGACTTCTCTCCAATTTGAAATCACAGAAATCATTGACTTGTTCAGCGGTATTTGATTACAGGACTTCTGAACAAAAGTCGACTGACTTGCAGTGGTTCCGAATCCGACAAAGACCCTCGTGAGTCGAAACCCAAAATTATGAAAACTCTGTGTGGAGGCCGTGAGGTTTACTCAGCCGCACTCCGCATGCTGATGAAGACTCTGCTGCACCGCACCTTGTTCAGCGTGGCCGTTAGTGGTTGGAAGGAACCACAACGCGACCAGACGATGACCTTTCCTTTAAATGGAGTCTTTCTACTTGATTCGAAAGTTCGCGACCATCCATACCAGTGGTTAGAAACACCCTTCGACATGTTATTGTTTCATAGCCAATGACGAATATCTGTTCGCAAACTTGTCGAATCTCCGTTTTTCATGAACCTTCATTGTTTTCGGTTGTTTGTTTGTTTTCTTTGGCTTCTTGTTCTTTGCTATGCGTTTGTACCTACTTATTGTTTTGCAACCCTGTGGAACATTGTCCGGACCAATGGTAGTCGAGCCATAGTACGGCTACGGCTTAAGGCTTAGAATGGTTGATCGATAAACTCACTGACGAACATGGCTGAGCGTTCACTAAGTATGATTCAGTCGTACGGAAAATGTAATAACTCGTGTACTAATCATCAAGGACGTCTGATAGAGACGCGACTGAAATTAGAATCCTGTCGGTGGAAGAACACGATCTATGGATGATTTCTAATGCGAGATAAAGCTTAGTTTGATGTTTTGTTCAGAACGGTAGTCTCTGTATACAAAGTCTGCGAACAAACTGTTCATAGTGTTTAGTTTATCGTCTTGGCGAATGTTCAACTATTCGTGTGTTCAAACAGCTTCCGTGTGACAGACGATAGAACAACCAGACTGTTCAGTTTCAAACGTTTCTGAATGCACTTATGTCATTCCCGTCCGAATGAAGTGTGCAGATTAGTCATTTGCGATCCAGATTATTGGTGTAAATCAGTGAACAATGCCCTTCAAAGGCTAACCTGCGAGTGATTTTGAGCAAATCAAGTGGTTTATTTTTTAAAGGGTACTGTACAGGTAGAAATGTTACAGCCGATTGCGTAACCAAATAGTGCTGGATATGGGGGTTTGTCCGATACCCTTCAGTCCAGTCGTACGGTTTTTCTGTTGTTGTTGAGGATAAATGGAGAATAATGTTTTGAGGTGGAGCATTGAAGTGAACAGTTCGGTGTCTTAACAACATTCAATACTCATCGAAATGCCGTGTTCCAAGGTTATCCGTACACCAAGACAAGAACCACTTGCTCTAAAGCATCTAACGGCGGGTTATCAACTGAACAGTGTGATTATTTCAGGCAAATCTTGTCACATGACTGGAAGCCACCTTATTTTTTACATTGCACGTCGAGACGTTTGTGTGTGAAATGTGTATGCAATAGGTTTTGGTGCAGCTTGCTTTCTGTAATTTAGTTATACGGAACTTATGCTTAGTCAATATTCGAATAAGTTTGCAATAGTTTTGCTAACCAGCATTCACTGGGGACTGCAGTTTGAGGCGAATTATTTGGTCGTTGCACATGTTAGCGTAAATCTGTTTCGTGCGATTCAATTTGTTTGTTTTCCAAGTTAAATTGCCCATTTTACTCACAGTTTACCTGGAGCGCTGTTGGCTGCCGACACCAGCTCTTTCTGTAGAATGATTTTCAATGTTGCCCACTTTTGCTGGTGAAAACTTTGCAACTAAAATGTCGTAATTTCTGTTGTCGTCTCAACTTGTTGGCTTTCCTTTTAATCACCTACCGTTAATTGCATTCAATAAATTACACGCTATTATTTTCTATCATATTCGTTTCATAATAGACAATGCAAGCGCTCTTCTTGAAAAGTGGCCTGTCTAAATTACGTTAAACATCTACGCTTGACACTTTAAAAATGTTCTGGTGTTTGTTTCATATGCTTGATATAGTTTCGGTAGACTCTTGTTCGGAAATTTTCACACTGAATGACCATTGTATTGCACGTGGATCAAAGCCCTCGCGTTAGCAGATTTGAAATGAAGCAGATGAAAGGAGATCTTTAGTTTGAGAATGTTCCTCTGTGTGGTAACCATAACCGCGAGAGCTGAGATGGACTAAACGCAGTTAGTTAACTGTAGTCCATAGCTACTACTGGAAGTTTGTGCTCTGCTTAGAGGAGTCTCCATTTTAGTGAATATCATCACACTGAATTAAAAACAAGTCATTTGTTTAAAAGTGGTCCCATGTGTCTCCAGGGGAGCAATCAAATACTCGGACTGTTGATAAGTTTTCCAATGAACTGGTCACTTGTCATTATAAAAGTTCATATGGTTCCAAGCTTTGAGGAGTTGTGACCAATAGCTCCCCCTACCTTAGTGAATTTAAGCTTTACTTAGTAGTTTTAATGCCCCCGATATGCAAGCCTCCAACGTTCTCTCAAACAGGTTTAGTCAAGATGTCAGCTGAGTATTGAACAAACTTCCCGATTTCTGGTGGTATTCAAAATCCACCCTAATTTTGATTTGTACACATAAATTAGAGGTCATGTAATCTATATGTTTTTCTCACATAAGTAATAGCGCCACTGAAATCAGTATGTACACTGATGGATTCTTTTCTAGACATCATGGACAGCGTGTAGAAGGAAACTCACTATAGGTTATATATTGAATGGAGCCATTAATACTGACTGGCGATGCACTTTATGAGATTGTGGGTATTACTTATAAATAGTTGTTCACTCAAGCAACGGGTCTGTACACTGTTCACCACAAAATATTCCATATGACAGGAAGTAGGAAACCGATACAGTCTAACTTTGGTAGCGGAGCCCTCTGTACTGATGTCTTCTTGTTACTGGTTTTTCGTTCATTCACCAATTTAATGGGCTCTAGAAATCAATTAGCCAGACCTCCACAATAGTGTCCTCTTCCTACGGATTCCAATCGCCTGACGCATATCAATAAAACACAGGCAAACCGATGTATATAATAGCTTCACTAGTTTGACTTGATGGCTTTCTGTAAACGAATCATACCCCAACATGGGACAAGCAGTTTTTACCGCACTACTACCGCTCACGTAAGGCACAAACGTGTTGGCTAACCAACAGGCCGTGGTAAACCACTGAACAACTGCTTATTTATTCTGTTATAACGAGGGAAGCCAGTGTGTTAGTACATTCTTGTTGTACGCACTATTAAATGCGCAACTACCAACAAGTCGATTCAATTAATAAATAACGTGGCAATTCGGTGCCATCCACTCAGCCGTCTATCAATATATCTGGTGGCAAAGAACAGGGGAGAAAAACGCTTTCCACCTCAGTGACATTTCTCGAATAGATTAAAAGTAGACTGACTTTAACGGAAAGCAAATATGAACTTTCTGTTGAACACAACCATGGTAATGAACGAAAGAAAGTCGTTTCCGCTCAGAACGCTTTCATGCCGTTGTCGTGAGCTGTCGCTGATATCGTCATACAACAGTGGTTTCAAAGCGCTCGATTGTCAAATATTCTTATGTTCAGCGTAAGAAAAGACGCTACAGTGGACTGAAGAGTTGCGAATTAGGCGCTTTCGTATGTCATGCTGGTAGCTGAAAATGGCTAAATATTTCACTCAAAGTTTACGATGGGAATTAACCCATTCTCAATACGGATATCGCAGGATGAAAATCAGTTGCACTTGCGTGCGTGCATATGATTGCCCGTGTATCCTCTGCTGGAAATTGTGAGAAAACAGGCCGGTGGAAAGTGTACCTTACAACTAGCAATGAAAAGACACAGCGAAGAATCTTAGGTAAGAACAGTGTAAGTTGGACAGCTTTATTCGTTGTGCACGTAACAGACAGTATTACTTGTACTTAGTACAACTAAATACGTTTCAGTCCACAGCCTAGTACGTACCCCTTACGTTCATGTGGCTCAAGGTTACAACTCGCGAAGAAGATGGATGTTAGAATTTTCACTGTTGCTATCTCATTCAACAACGTCAGTTCGCTGGAGGGTTGACTATACTGACAGCATTCATTTAAAGGAAGGTATAACAAATACGATAGTTCCTACCCTAATGTCACTTTGACTGGTCATTGTTCTATGTTAAGTCGGTTCATTTGTGGATTTCCAAGGCGGCTGAACAAATGAGACCTCTCATACACTATGATCAACCGTGCTTAAAGGTGAATTCGCTGAAATGGACTAGCCAGCTACTCAAATGAGTCCCAATTTAGTCAGCCAGTTGATTGTTTAGGACTCAAGGAATAAAAGGGTCTCAAGTTTGGTGATTGGCAAATTACCGGTCAAGACTGTGAAAGTTATTTGAAAAGTTATTACTAAAGTTAGAACTAGCAGAACGGTTGTGGTTGATGTGACAATAAAGGTAGAAACAGGATCCATTTTATGACAAGAAGCCCAGGCCCACCTTTGAGCCGACGGACGTGTAAAATAAGTTCAAAGAATATTTTGATTCACCTTAAATAGCCGTATGTTCACTTATTATGTTGACCAGAAACATCGAAACAAAATATTCCGCTAATTTTTCAACACATTCGTTATGGAACTACTATCATTATTAAGTAGTCTGATAATTTCATAAAAAAATATCCTATGGTCAGTGCTGTTCGACGGATATTGCGTGCAAAGAAGCGAATTTTAATATATTTGTTGTTCATCGTTTGAGACAGCATAAAAAACTGGCCAATTTTGCTCACAGACATATTTTTTATCCTCGAAACAGTTCTCAACCTAACAGTAAGGAGACGGATACTGGTAGATGCCAATATTTCGTACTGCCCCTTCAATACCGAATAGCAATAACTAGGAATGTATATATGACACTAGCGGGGTGGCTGGTGGGGAAATAAAACAGCCATTGTTAAGTCCATTGGAGTCCAAGATTTACATATAGTTGTTTCTGAAATACAATACTGATTTCAAACAGCTAATCGCGACCACCTCAACGAAACGTAGGGAACGCGGATTAGCGTGCCGTATAATAATCGTGAATGTCGATTCGGGATTAATCTGATGATCGGTGGCCAAAATGTCTTTGGCGACAGATGAAGCTGAAATTCTGCTTGATCCCGAGGCGAATGAAGTAGACTTTACGGCAACATTCTGAACCCATATCGGCAAATGTTCCTACGTCGTAGAATTCAAGCTCTTGTTGGTCCTGCCGATGTAACGTTCGCCGTAGTTACACACAAATTGATAGATGTATTGTGAGTTGGCGCCGTTATGCTGCTTACCATTTATTGAAGGTAACAGCAACTTATGAGTTCGGTTGACCATTGCCATTTCAACCACACTGTAGGCTCGCTTAGTCGATACGACGTTTTGTGGTTCAAAGCAAAGAGGTTTAACATTTGAATGGTAGTTCAATGTAGAATTTGGTCTCTTAGCCATTGAAACTTTGTCTACTGTTATGCGTTGCTGGCTGTGTCCATTGATAAATCTCAATAGATGCCTACTATCTAACAACGTTGGTGTAAGTTATCGTTGTTCGTCAGTTCACCATTCTAGTGAACAACTACGTCTAGCGCACATAAACAGTCTTTTGACCAATGCTCGCTCGCTCTCCATTGGTGTAGAGCTCGGGAAATGTACTGGCCAGTCCGAGTAAGCTTTTGATACACATGCCTTCTTACTGATCCATCATCCTTGTGACCGTTAACCATGTCTAAAACCTGTAAGCGCTCAATCTCTTCCAGTTCACAGGTGATTGTCAACTGAACATAACATGAATTAAGCTGTTTTACCATCTCATCAATCGTGTGCGGAGATTGCACAAAGATGAGAATTCCACACTTTTGCACAACGGCAACGCCAAACTGTCTTCAACAATTCGTCCCTCTGTCAACAATCTACAAAAATCGGCAAAGATCCGTCCTAACAGGCTCCCCATAGTGACTTCGTCTATTCGTCGATCGGGTTTATTCTGAAAACTAAAACTGATGTTTTCTTAAGGCATAGTAACACAGGCGGTTTCAGCATTTCCTTGGGAATTTTTATATGAAAGCCCTCAGTCGTGTGCATTGGAACATGCACGTCTGTTAGATTGACTTTGTCAATACGTTCAATCAAATCAAATGAATCTTTAAAATTGTATGGGCCGAATTTTCGTTTTAATGTTTTATACCTTTACGCGTTGAGTCAATAACGTAATCACTGGCTGGGTACCATCTTACGATTGTAGATACCTGGTTGTTTGCATTTTCCGGCTGTCCTACCTTTCTTTACTAACACAAGCGTCTGCGTCTATCTAAGTAAATGCTCCCTAAATCAAGCCCCTCATCTATAGTTACATGCAAACTACTGTATGCAATGTGGGACGGCAGTGACTGACCCTAGTTTAAGGCACTGGCTTCTCTAGTTTGGAAGTGCACATGAAGTTCAATTGTACCAGATGCAAGGCTCAGCAAATCTATAAGTCTCAGAGATGGTAGGTGTCTAATACAATAACATTTAAATGACAGATCTTGCAGTCGCAGCTCAATTGCTGCAATCAATTTCATGTATCTTAAGGTTTTCAGAGGTAATTGTGATTGATCAAATTAAGTATATTCTGTGTGTCCAAAAGAAACTGAGAGCACCGTGGACCTAGTGATAGTTTCTTTCACACTAGCCAACTACCTATGTTTACAATGGATAAGTAATCGCTTTGATTATTGTAAGTTTTTATACTCTCATAAAATTAGGCATTGCTGTCCATGTCCTAGAGTTCGCCGTTCTTCTCTACACAATAAGCCCACTGCGGTATCCACATTTACTGTTTGGATGGCCCTCGGCGGTCGTTTTAACTACCCTCATTTCAAATTGCTTCACAGCTTGTGCAGACGACTGAACGAAGCGATACGTGGGGGAACGAGATAGAACAGTATGATTCACCGCTCAACTTGGCTCCGTCGTTTGATAAGTGCCTCCAGTGATAGGACACGCGATTATCTGACATGGATGATGTGGTCCCACTTCGAGGTACACTGCTGTCAGTTTGTCGCCTGACTGCATTCTCCTCAGCAATGTTAGTGTGGGTAATTGACAAAAGTACGCCCGTGTGACTCAGACAAAGCGAAATGGAATTTGGAGGTAAAATAACATCTACCATCAAACGATGCGGACAATAGTATGGATTTTTTATGACTGACGTCGTCATGTTAAAAATAGAAATATTAAAAAAAATGGGGGAGACGAACTGCAGACTTGTGTAATCTTACTACCTCTCTAGGGTCGAATAACAATGGACTAACCACACACAAGCTACTAAACAAAACAGAAGGACTGGTCTGGTTGTAAAGATGATGTGAATATTAAGTGGTCACATTGAAACCCCAAAAGAAGAGAAATGGGATCAATAGTCCGTTCTATTAACATCTGCGGTCAGCTTAGCTTGTCATGCGCCAGGAAACCAAGAAGCATGAGTCGATGACTCATCTACTCCCGTTTAGCAGACTCCCTTGCGTAGACGAGACCCACGAGAGGAAGCCTGGGGTAATTTCATTTTTATGGCAAAACACACGCTGTGTTGATCTTTTCCACAGCAAGTTGAAGATGCACATTACGAACTGTTATTCTTTACGTCGGACAATCACTGTACGGGAACATTTGCCCAGTCAATTGTTTCAATGTATCACAAAGAGGTATTTGACTGACAACCGTCTCGAAAGTAGTTCGTGGTGAACCTCGTTAGTGGACTGAAGGAACGGTTGACAACTGGATTCCTACTATATAAAATAACATTAGTGGATATTTTGAACAGAAAGAAGAAAAAGAGCAAGTTTTATGATAGTTTTAACGTTACTGTATATAGTGCTTCGTGAAATTGTAGATTTGATACAAATGCTTCAGTGTACAATGCCTCCATCTTCTGTTTTCTTCTAACTGTTGACGGAACATGATAGGAAATTGTACGCTGTACAGCACTCGTCTTCAAATACTGTTCATCCGCAATAATCACGCAGTAGCATTTGTGGTCCAAAAGTGGAAATACAGGGCTCTGGCTGGTTTCAGACTGATCTGCGAGGCAGCATGTTTGTTAGTAGTGTGTGATCCCGCAGATGTACTACTAATTTTTACAATAAGCTTAGAGATTTCGCGCTGAATCACCATGGGTATCTCAAACAAATAACACTAACTTGCCGCTAGGGAGCTATATTACTGGTTAGTAATTTGTTCGGAACCTGGATTTTTCACCTTGAGATCTTTCCACAACAGAACAACCCACCGAATTTCTTAGTACTAACTCCACAGGAAAATGCTGGTGAATATTTTGATATCTGGATATCCGAAATAAAAGCGTGGTCAGCGAGCAAGTTAAGTTTTCTGCGTCAAGTATACTTACATTAACTAACGTGTTCAAACTTTCGTTCCGTCAGCAGTGATCATTAGTAGAACGTATGTTCGTCTAACCAAAGTTTCTAAATAATTAATAGAAAATAATGGAGGTGAAGTGAGATCTTAGTTAGTCATAGCACTGCAATGCATGGATGCCATCCGAATTGCAAAATGCTGAGTCATCTCTTTCGGACAAAAATAAGACACATTAACCATTTGACAACATCAATCGGTACTTCGTATGTAGCTGCTACCTCACATAGGAAATGTCCCTGTTTCGAACCAAAATTTTTCGGTGTGCGATTCGCTCGACAGGTCTGTTAAAAATGAAATATCTTCCTATCGTCTGGGCCTATAATGCTGTTTTGACGAGATGGTCGGGCTTGTGTACTGTTTTGATCCAGCGGGCTATGCTGACTGGGACTGCGGCCATTCCAGGTGCAACCCTGTCAGACTGGCTATAGGAGAGCAGTCAGACGAAAAGCAGTTACACTCATAAGAATGTTTATCGCACTACTGACCGCGTATGACTGCTTAGGTAGCGAGACACGATTTTATAAGCATACAACAGGAAGTTTTTTAGAGTTGTGGCATTGTTGTCTTCCGTATCAGGAAGAAGTAGGTTAGAAGAGGTACCCTCGAACAAAAACCACTCCGACCACCCAGCGGTTGACCGTGACCGTCGGCGCATTATCCAATACGGTTGAAAAAACATCCGGTATCTCTGGGAATAGCAGAAGGCTTTTTCTCCTGACCTGTGGTTGCACTGGCCGTCGAGTCGTTGTATGTGAACCCATATGTGAAAACGATGGTCAACTTACCACCAAACAGACGCGCCGACTTGACAGGTGGGCTGAACATTTTGAAGAACAGTTCAGCTGGCCTCAACCAGACCATGTGGACGACAGGACCCGAGTGGTCAATTGCTGCATTCCAGACGGTCCTCCGTCGGAAGTGAAAGTGGTCCTTGAGATCAAGTTATTGGTACATACCTCCTCCCTCCTTCTCTTTTCAAAGATGGTGGCGAGAGGTTGTTATCAGGACTAACCAAACTCCTCCACACGATTTGGGAGACTGAAGGGGTCCTCGTGCTTGGTGCCTATCAAGTCATTCCCGACTTCAAAAAGAGGGCCCGATATCTACGTGAAAGCCACAGAGGCATCAGTCTGGTATCTGTTGTGTTCAAGTTACTCACTGGCTTCATTATACGTCGGCTCACTAAGCCCAGAGGACGTCAGATAAGCGAGGAACAGACAGAATTCCGATCCGGTCGAGGGTATATTGATCAAATTTTTACCTTAGTACGGAACACCGGCACTGTTACAAACAGCCGACAATCGCGATCTTTTTGATTTAAAGGCCGGTTTCGATTAACTTATTCTTAATGTTCTCTGGATCTGTCTCATTCGCAAGGGAGTACCAGAAACACACGTTAATCTGTTGGGATCACTGTATGTTCATTTGGCAGGCAGGGTGAGAGTTTATGGACAATTGTCTCAGGCGTTCATCACTCCTAGTGATGTTCGTCAGGGGTCTCCGATTCCCCCCTTCCCTGTTCACTTATGTCATGGACGACATTCTGAAGAATGCGCTTCGAGAATCTAGCCAGCTTGGTGTTGAGCTTCTTCTTAGCGCTAGATTGGCCGATCTGGATATTGTGGACGACACTGTCCTACCTAGCCCCTCTGCTGAAAACATGCAGACCATGCTGGACAGGTTGAGCGACCGAGCCGGTTTGTATGGAATGCGCTTCGCATCTTCAAACTACAAAGTGCTGCTTCAAGACTGGGGTATTTCCACTCCTACTTTCTTCATTGCAGGTTATCCACTCGAGACTGTGAAGACTTTCACATACTTGGGTAGCACCATCTCGTCAGCATTTAATATCGGTGATGGGATATCAGCGAGGATAACAAAAGCACGAACTGCCTTTGCCAAACTGCGTCATCTCTGGCGTCGGAAAGACCTCCGGTTTTCGCTGAAAGGAAGAGTATATAATGCTTGTGTACGTCTTGTTTTGCCCTATGATTGGGAAACGTGGCCTGTTCACAAGGAAGATATCAACAGGCATGTGGTATTTGACCATCGCTATCTCCGCCAATTATCCCACATTATGTGGTCTAATTGATCGCGTGAGCAATGTGGCAGTTCGCCGACACGTATTCCGGGACGCTCGGGATGTGTGATCAATCGGTCAACTAATCACGGTGCTCAGTTTGCGATGGTTGGGTCGCGTACTCCGTATGTCATCTGATCGTTTACCATATTGGGAATTATATACTGAGGCCACCAACAGTTGAGTAAAGTCGCATGGTGGTGAAGCAACAGGGTGGTCACGATATTTGGAGACCCTGACTGTTCTATTGAGCAAAGTGGGCGGGTGTCGCCTGCCTGGATGGGGTCCTCGTGATCACTCAAATCGCTGGTTATAGACGCGA
>LUCH01000073.1:194884-211002 GCA_013368495.1 Paragonimus heterotremus
GTTTCCAAACCGCCAAAAAACAGTTGCGAAAAGTCTTGCCTGTGGCTGAATTTGAACCGACGACAGAAATAGCATGCTCAGATGCGGTTGGCGACCTACCAGCTAAATTACAAAGACACGTCGAGTGATCAGAAATATTGTGCTTTAACTTAGTTGCCCACCAAGTACACTGCTTTCTTTGGAATCTATCAATTACTCCAGCAAACTGACTAACAAAAAGATCTCTCGATAAGTTCAGGCTGGAATCCACCAGCACTTCTGATGAGTAGGTTGTTTCTGTCGCTGGTTCGAATCCAACTGATGTCTAAATTTTTCACAATTAAGTTCCCTCTAAATCATCAGACTTGTTAGTCTTCATCACTCAAACCACAGAACATTTTTTATAAATTCTGCAATGAAATTTTAGATGCAGCCGAAATTTTACTGTCGTAAATCGTACAACGAACCATAGTTATGCATAATTACCAGAGATAATTACACATCGTGGCAGTAAGACGATGTGTTCCGCTTGCATAGCTGGAATGAGCTGAGCACATCTACAATAATCTGGGGAAGAACTGAGCATCTTTTTGTGGCATATAGCGCAGTTAGCTGAGCGCTGTTTTGTTGGAAGGTTACTTCCTCCTTCATGTGTGTTGCGCTACACGTCAGTGAAATGTTTTCCAGTTTATTTGCATAAAAAATGATGTTTTGCCAACCATTGCGCGTGATTGTTGTTTTGATCATTCAGTTTATTTAGAGGATGCAGTAAGAGGAAGCAAAAATCATGATACTGTTATACACATGACGATAAGACTAAGGTCACTGAACATTTTACAAAGCGTCATTTTAGTTCTCACCGACTAAAGTGAGTACACGTCATAGGGGTGAATGAACTTACGCTCATTCATTCTTAATGAGCTAACTAATGATGCCACACAATTGCTTGCCCCCTCATTATGAGCTCTTTTGAAAGAAATGGGTAAGAGAACATTCCTCCGTTCTACGCCAGCACCACAACACAACGTTTCCGTCTGTTCCTCACAAGTAAACCGTAGTGCATCAGAAGTCGTTTATTCCTAAGGCTTTCAACAAGTTTGCTGCAGAAGCCTAGACCAAAGAATCTTTGACTACTCTGATCAGGGGAACATGTCTCAGCGACTTTCAAGTGCATTCATTCTGCGAAGAAGTAATCACACTTGACTGACATTAAACTTGCATGTAGCGGTACCACTATGATATGTACCTGATATCTTTCACCGGATGGTCTGCCTCGACTCATAGGATCAGAAATGTATTCTTCTTCTGAAAGGTTTTAATTGGCCTATTGTTGTTTTTCACCTTGCAGAGAATCTTAATAAATTTTTCAGGTTAGTCGCCTACTATTAAAGCTTTCCCAAGACTTTTCTACCATTTTCAGCTTAGCAGGGATAAAAATATTCCTTGCTCCATGAAACATAGTATTAGCCAAACCACGTCGGTAATCAATCACGCTGAAGGAGAAAAACTGGAAATGCTGGTCGCCTAATGCTGTTTTGCGATAGACTGAACACCACATGTTTCAATGCATCGACAAGTGAACGCATGTTTTGCTCATTATCCAGCAACCGAATATCATTTGCACAGAACTATCACTGATCATCAGTCGTAGGATTTACCATTAAAAAGCACGTCATTCCTGTAAAGTCTATTCAGTACCAGCATGAATCTGGGTTAACTACTTTACATTTGGCTCCCGTAACATGTCAGGATGGGTAGGCACCGTGAAGCCAATATACATTCATGAGGTCGTTCAGCGGTTTTGGATGGTAATCTCAATTTTTTAGAACAGGTGTTTGCAGACCACATCGCGCTGTGATTTTTGGTTTCCGACTGGAAATATGGTGGCCAAATCAGAGCAGGAATGTCTTCGTTACTCCGTTGTCATTTGTATAGTAGCTGATAGTCCAGGGGAGCGTTCCACTACTAGGTAGTCTGGAAAACGCACTGTGAATGTCTCACCGTTAACCCCCCCTTCTCTATTCAACCGTTTTCCTCATTGTCGTTGATAAAACTGTTTGCCATTTACAAATCCATGACTAACAAAGTTGGTTCATCAGATACCAAGAATCTGACCGGTTCAGTTAAAACAAAATGTCATGGTTACTTCGACAACTTCTTTGGCGGTTCAGAATCGACAACTCGGTTTAGAATCACCTCGTTTTTTGGTTATCAGTTAGGTGGGGGAAAATACCACTTCATGTTTTACGACTTCAAAGTTATCTGCAGAATAAGAGTTAATTCTCTGACTCTGGTTTGTATACAAACCATCTTGCAACCACAGGGTGATAGTGGTTTTTGAGCTATCTGTCAAATACTGAATAATTTGATTGAATCGAGGTTGGTTATCAAAACTGACGAATCCGTTTGAGAAAATTATTGAAATGCTTGATTGCCTCAACATTCTTACGAAGTTATTAAGAAAAAACCAAGGTAACGAACACGGGTTTTCCATGAATTCTTCAAAAAGCCAACATATTTCTAAGGGTCAGAACCACTGTTAAATTTTGAAAAGAAATTCGGCTTGTATCCGCCTACCAAAAGAGTGGTTCGAACACAGGTAATGTTCGTTTCCTGTGTTTGGTGTAAGATTTGGTGAACTGAAGGGTGGGTATAACACACGGTACAAGAGAATGCATGAAGCGTACGCGGCAGTAAAGCGCAGAAAGTCGCAATCTGATCTCTATTGTTCCAGTCTTCGAGGTATGACAGCCTTGTGTTGATCATCGCTGATGTTTAAGTGTCCTGCAGACAAGGTTGAAAGAATTATCGGGGATACCATTATGACACCTGTTTGTCAGATGCTGCGCAATTACAAATGTTTTAAAACATCCTTGTGCACTGACCTGTATCCAATGTGGTCCACAGTAGGACAACAAGAAAACAGACAGACAAATGTATTTAGGCGCTTAGTGAGGACTGGTATTTCAGTTGCAGACTATTTGTCATAACCGTTCCAATCTGTAAACAAAACTTAGTCGTGAAAATTCTGAACTTCATACGAATTCGATCCAAGAAGGAAAACAGCATGCATACAATCGGGAAGCGCTGTATCAACTGAGCTATAAAGTATGAATCGCTACGTATTCTATATGACACTAAGAAACGGGTTATTGACTGCTTCAAAATACTTTATTTTTGAGCTCCAGACCTGCCTTCTTCGTTCAGTTGGTGAAGAGCTTGGCGAGTTTGGGTATAACATATCCGTCGCTGATTTGAAGACAGCCGAATACCGGACTTTATTTTCAATCTGAGGTTTTTAAAAATTAAAACACCTGCTAACTCACTATTTAGCAATTATAAGTTTATCATGTCTTTCAAACCACCGGCTTGGTGTCCTGGCTCGTACTAAAGCACGTTTCGTCCATAAGTGGTAACTGATTAATTTCTGACGTCTACCACTAAACGTGTCAGTCAGCGGATGAATCCGTCATAAAGATACGCTTAACAATCGGATAGCAAAGACGAAAGGATCGAGCGGGGGACTGCATTGAATGCAGTGTGGTAGAATCTGACGAAATTTCTTGCAAATCTCTTATCAAATCTTTGATGAATTTGTTATTACACTATCAAACAAGGCATAAGGTATTTATCGGCATAACTGACTGGAAACTTGGAACCAAACATCATACATTCAGCAGTTTAGCAACACTTTTACTTCATCCACATGGCAATCTTACACTCATGTAGTCACTTTCTAGGTTGTCGCCCAGAACTCCAAACGTTCCCCTAAACGCTTAACTTCAATCGTATTTCCGCGATTACACGAACTCATCGTGATCCCCGAACCTGTTGGAGGCACCGTAATTGTCATGACGTGACTTGCGTTAGTAAAATGAATTCACTAGTTGACAATTTAACCAAAAGTGTAGAACAAAACGGAGTCTATGGGAGGGTTCCAACAAAATCATTATGATGCATGAAAGAAAATATTCAGGCATGTTAACGAGATTCAAGCATCAACATCCCTATGAATGAGGCTCGCAAAATAAAAATACGTTTGCAGTTAATCTCAGGCAAGTACACTTCCCGTATTACGTGATTGAGAGATGGTTAGCCGAAAAACCAGAACTAGTATTGGGAAAAACCGACATGTTAAGATTTATAGCAATTGATTTAAGCCCTAAAAAAGGTAAATTTCCCGAGAAAACAAACCTGTTTGCTTGATGTATAATGCCAAGGAATATTTCACCCAAAAGAACAATACGAAAAACCTTGTACGGTACCTCAGACAGACCAATACATGAAGTCATACAATCTGATATCGCTGAGGCAGAAAACAAACTTCTTTCGGCGTCTGGCCAACTAAACAAACAATATCTGTTCTAATTTCACTTTGGACGAGAAAAGGCAATTCATATTTATCGTGGAGAACAGTCCGGAACAGTTTCCCCACAGATACACGTTGACTAATGCGAAATTAGACAAATCACACAATGCGGACAAAACTTCCTTCTATATTTCACTCCCGTCCAAGAGCAATATGGCCTCTGGAAATATGAGCATCGGACCTAGCATAACACCTGGGAAGAGCCGTTTCGCGGTCAAACTACATGTCCAGTTTAATTCCATACCGATTTTACGCCCTCAGTTGAAAGATACGTTGTCCAATCATGCTGCCTCTTACCGCGTGTACTATTTCATTTATTCCGTGGGGTAAGCTACATAAGCCGCACCACACGGCGATTATGTAAATTCATTCAGAACCATCATCCGGAATGACAAATTCTGGGTTTGGAAAAGACTTACTCGCCTCCGGTCGCTGCTCACTTAATGCTATCCAGTCATTCCGTCAGTCTCACAGGCCCGTTTCTTTCGATCTGCCGAGACTGGGATGTTCACGAAAACCAAGACGAGGTTCACCTGCTCGCAATCCAATCCGCTTGCCATCCCCCTCATTGTACACCCAAGGCCATTTCATCAAAACGCTGTCTCCCGCGGTGATTTGTTCACGGTCGTAGTGTAGAGAGTACGTAACTGTGATCTCTTTGATGTTGGTCAGTCGTTTGTGTACTGTCGACCTGACGGCTGTTACATAACTAGGCATCAACAATATCCGATTCTTCTGTGTTATTCCCTTCGATTCATTAATAGAGCACGTTTTGCAATTGATTGGCTCAGGTGAATGTGTTGTGTTTGACGTTATGATGAACGACCGAAAACGGACTCGTTTGCCACATGTTTGTCTCGTGTCTGGACATGGCATATTTATGTTACTTACATGCGTAATTGTTTTTTCCACCCGAACTAGTCACGTGATTCCAAATGCAGTGACAAAATTTGGATAAAATACAACCTCCTTACTGCCCACATACCCAGGTATAAGTTCTACAAACTGTCAATTTATATGTCAGTGTATAATCGTACGAAATAGGGGCTGACCACTGTCAAAGACTGCACTACATTAACATCAATCAGACTAATTTCCCGTACAGATTAAAAATGTGCCACACTCATAGACTGAAAGGTTGCGTAATTGTCGGGCAGACTATTTGAAAACCAAAGTACATACCAAAGTCCCTTATTAAACGTCTTAACGTGAAATGGTGGATGGGACCGGCAACCTGTTAGGCCCAAGAAAGCGAATTTATCGGCCTGCAGGGTAGCATTGTGCAAGGTGTGTCAGTTTTGAGCTATTTGGTTTATAACTTCCGAGTACATTTATCCTTTGAAAAATTTAGAATTCGCAACTAAGATTACGTAAGGTGTACTCTACAAATACATTTCGACCGATCTCATTGGTTGTGATACACGGACTGTGATCAGTTAACATGCATCAATTTAAATAAGCGTGAAATAGGAATGAGTCATCAGCTGCAGTCACGATCGAATGAGTCACCCTGTATTAAAAACAAAAAAACTCACATTTTAAACAGGTTTAGTAAGGGACTACCAGTGCAGACAGTATTGATCTAACAGTATGCAGACTATTACTATCATGTCGTTAAAGATTTTTAGTCGCGTTATTCGTTAAGCGTTCGTTATTACTAACTGAATGTTTTAGTTGTGCTGTTTAGATAAGTTTACTTCCTTGTCTTGTCTTAAACTTACTCTTAGTCTACCTATTAGCTTTCGCGGTATTCACTGTAAGATCGATAGTGTTTGCCCTAATAGTTGCCTAATCAACCTGTGTGAAATTTGAATTTGTTCAAGCCAAGACGACCCGTTCGGTTGTGGCTGGATGCTTTGTGCTATTCTTATTGCAGCCGATGACTGATTCCTATTTCACGCATATGTGAATCAATTTGTGTTAATTGATCATAGCCCGTATATCGCAATCGATGAGATCGATCGAATTGTCTCGTTTATAATGAAACAGATTTAAATAATGTTTGCATGAGTTCCAAATGCCCGACAAAACTTTTAATAAGTTTACAGTGTATTGAATCATGAAATGCAGTACATGAAACAATCATAGGTGAATTCAAATTAATCGAACTGTCGCAATGTTGCTGTTGTTCTGGCACCTCAATGGAATGGTCCATTTTCCGAGAGTTGGGCACAATTCATTTGGTGAAAGTTCACAAGTGTGATTATTTGACATGACGGCAGGGGCAATCATGTATAATGATTTTGGTAAACAGATGGAACTGTGTAATACTAATCGTGAATGTCAACAGAAAGACGTATTTCATTGTCATGATACTGTTCGCTGTGATGTTCAACTATAGAGAGTAAGCAATTACTGCGAGAAAACATCGCATAAGTACGGAGTTAATGGCTACAATTGAAGTGAAGTATTAGTTCCCTTTCCGACTGGTACGTGTGTGAGACACAAAACCCTTTTGAATACATCTGAACGTACCGTTGTCGCGAAATGAAACAGTTGATCTTCAGAGCTTAAAACTGGTTTGCAGCAGTATCCTATTCTCATATCCAACTAAAGCCAGACCAAGCTGACCAGAAATGTTGGTGGGGCGTACGAAGTAGACGATGATATCCCTCGTGCTACTAACACAGGTGAGTAATTCTACCAGTAACAGTTTGGAAATGTCATTGGCCAAACATGTGCGATGAAGCACACGAATGTGCTTCAGAATTTTGACTGCCCACCTGTTACTGCTATTATGTTATGTGATTTTCTACTGTGGTGGTCCCTTTCACTATCGTTCAATGCATCCATAAACCAGTCTTTGGGTTTTCCAATCAACCTCAATGATATTCTGTAAATCGTAACTTATAGTAATGGTTTCATATTTAGGTTAGTTTGAAAACTTTATAATGGCACCAGCGTGCAATGACACATTATTTTTGCGTATAAACATTTTAAGAAAGGTGGGACAGAGAGAAAAATATGAAACAAATGTGTAATGCCATGAAAACTTTTTTGTCCGAATAACTATTTATTCATAATGATGATTAACGCATAGTTTTTTAACTAAGCTTAGTACGTTATGGCAGATTTACAAACAGTGTCACAAAAATGAACATACTGACAGATGCATGGAGAGTTGATTTGTGACAATAAAAGCCTTACCGTGCTTAGGTGGTCTTTGAACTGCAGACATACGATATTGAATTTTATGTGTCATATGCCAATTACGCGATCTAATTTATAGCTACTCATCATGCAAGTCTTATGACTAGTTGTGTAAATCTTTTCACATTACAAACTCGATGTTCTCGATTTGGAAGATACTGTAGCAATCGTAGACAATACATGAGGCTTGAGAAGAATGATCATGTGAGCGTTTTAAAATAAAGGAGTTTGAAAGGGTATTGACTACAATTCACTGAGAAGTGGATGTGCATATAACAAATTCTAATCAGACATCTCATTCAGTAGAACCAGCACACTATTAACACACAACTGGCCGATTTGCGAAGTGTTCACATGCATGTTTCAGGTCATTAGATCTGAGTGAGTGCGCAGTTGTCCCTGACGTTGTATAAGATTTAAAGTTAAACGGACGATGTTGCCTTATTCTCAGGTGGCGCGTTTTTTGCAATGTACGGTTTCACAAAATGGTAGAATCGTGTAGTGGCTTGCATGTTCATCTGCAACAATTCAGCTTTAGCTCATGTGAGCTAGACGTAAAACTGTTTAGTGCGTGGAGTGCTTGACCGTAAACACACCAGAATAGCCTAATGGCATCAACAGAGGCCGATCAAAACAGCCGGTGGTGATGTAACCTGTTACTCTGAGACAAGAACCTTCTAACCGAAAAAAAGTCCATATAAACGCCAGAGATGCAGACGAACAACTGACAACCACAACTACAAGAGCGTTAATAATTTATGTACAAAACTGGAAGTGACACATATGTAACGAACGCAATGTAGTTGAGATACTCGTCGTGATCAATGGCATTATAAAGGCACAGGGTTTACTGCTGCGAAGTACTAGTAGACAGCTGCGCCAGAAAATTATTCACATATCCGAAAGACATGGCTTAAACATAAGAATCCATTAAGGTCTCACGTTTGAAAACATCCTTGCAAAATGCTACATCAGAGGTGGTTTCTACTGACTTGCTACTTTTAGGGTTGATGCGTTTAGTAGATTGATCTATTGCAGTTTCTCAAACAATAGCATGGACTTACCCGGCCGGAAGGAAAATTGTTTCCTTTATGAACTGACCAACATGATTGACATATTTTACAGACAGTTTGTTAAAGTTTTCTTAGCGTTTTCATCTATTTTCCTATCGGTTGTAGTCAAAATGGTAAGTGATTCAGTATTTGTCAGGTAGGATATGTAAGCCTCCTCTGACTGACACTGGAATCACATGAGGATGTATTCCTATTGCGATCAGATCACAACTGGTCGATGTAGGTCATTTAATCGAACGTTTGCGATCGTCTACGCAATGTTTCCTGCCAACTCCTGATGTGTCAGGCAGATGCTGTTGTCGACAGCAGAGGCCTCAAGCTGTGCACCCAATTCGTACAAGTCCTACACCATCTGAAGCACATATAGGAATTAAACTCGTGAATCCAATTAGCAAGCTCTCATGTGGTGGTCACGTGCCTCAACCACACAAAACTCAACAATATATACATTAGTACACCACATGCAGATTAAACTGGTTTCCACATATTTTTAGTTTTATTTATAGAACGATGAAACCCACCAAGAAATACAGTAGCGCATTAGGAAATCATCACAAGCGGCCGTTTATAACCTTGACGTATTCGTGAATATTCCGGGTCTAATGCTGAAACTGACGACGAGCGTTTTTGGTTTTGAATAATATGCGAATGTGTCATTTTGTTTGACATATTTTCTACATTCACATGTGAATAAAACCGGATTAACGTCTGTCTAATTTGAAGAAAAATAAACACTTGTGGACCAAAAAACTGTAGATGCACAATTGTGTTCCTGATTATGTTTGTGTAGCCCAACCTTGAAATTACAAACGCAGCTTCAAGTTCCTTGAGTCAATTCCGTGTTGTGTCCTGACCGCACCCACGTTTTCTCCTGACGGCTGAGTACTCTTCTGTATCCTAACAGTCAGCCACCTCTTTACGATTCTTGGAGTGTTCTTGTGTTGTAATTCTGTCTCAACTTGCTGCATTTTTGTCAGTATATCCAGTCGGGACGTTGTTTTCGTGGGCATCACTTAAACAAAAATCCACTTCCCCATCCGATTCTGGAACGATGAAGAGCTCGTCACACTGTAGGGTATCACGAACTATTTAGCTGTTTCCCAATGGACCCACAGAGCCTTACTGCAGCATTTTTTTATGAGCAGGGTGAGCCCAATGGGCCAAAAGATTGCTGAGGGTCGGCCCTGGCGTTGTGTAGTGTTCCGATTTTTGTTAGTCAGGAATGTGTCGAGTATACACACTTCAGGTCATTTAGTTTTGCTCATAGTCACCAAATTGGCATCCCACCGTAATTTGAGAGTCAGACAATTGCTGTCGTTGTCTTGACAGTACAACACAGGCTTTTTCGTCCGGTTGTTTATCATCTGTTCTCATGCGTTTGACATCAACTCTTCCGCGACCATGTCTACACCTGATCCTTCGTCCACAGCCGTTCATCACTAAAAGTTTGGTTTGCACCTACGATTTTATAAATTTCCAGAGCTACGGATTCAGAGTTTGAGACAAACGAGTTATATTTGACTAAGTATTACCAGAGCGTTTTGCTAATCTGGTAGAACTTGAGTTAAACTTACATGCCCAGTTCACAATCAGTTCAAAATATTTATCTAAACTTGTGTTGCCACTTTAAAAGTTTGTCATCGACTTGTTCGGTCGGTGTCAGTGTATAGAGTCAAAAACGGCTTCACAAAACGCCTTTAGGAAAGGGGAACACGTAGAAACTGCAGAACTGGCACTCCAGTGATTAACTTTCTACAAACGTTTGTGACTAGGATGTTTATCATTGATGTGATTTATCTGCTTGAGAAAGAGTTTGTTCATCAATGATTAACCTCGGAATATTGGAAGAACTAGGCAACGTGGATACTGAAGGTTATATGTCTGTTGCTAGTAAACGGGACATGTGAAATAAATGGACGAAACGTACCAATGAGCTTATCTTTGGAGACAATTCACGCCACCATCAGGCGTGATTATGTTGGATCTTATAACATCTTTGGCTACGATCCAGCGGATTACGTATCCATTCTCCTGTTAGTTTCCTTTTTAGCAACGGGTCTTATCATGTTAACTGGCAGTAGTTCAGCATGCTGACTTGAACGTTAAAACCACAGTAATTGTTGATTGAACATTTCTCCGAAGTATGGTGTAGCAACCAGTTGTGAGGACAGAAACTGAACCGTATAGTGTGTTCACAAAGGTCTAAAATTGGAATCCTTTGTATGTCCGGATGCTTACCATGAATGTGAACTTAGGTAGAAACAAGGAACCTTGAGGCAGGAATCTACATACCCATTCTTATGCTACTGCAAGTGATCGAACAGAGAAGGTGTCCGGCTTACAAAAGGTCCCCCGATATCTCCCTCCTTCCTGCTTGATTAGTTCCAACAAGGTGAGACCAGTCTAAGTGATGTTCATGTTGGAGAATAAGCGCTTATCATTGACCCCAACATCGCCCAACAATTCTAATCACTTCTGTGGTTTCATCTTGAAAAGAAGTTCTATTTGGCGTGATCATCAGTTGGAGTTAACAGAACAGTTACTTTGTCTCCTTACGAGATGACCAGATACTCTGGGCATTAATCGCGACTGAATGTTGCAAAACTCTAGTATATGTTAATTCAGTCGCGTAGGGATCAAAACGGCTGCCTCGTAGAAGTGTAGCCGGGGTTTTATTCACTGCCGTGACAAAGATAGGGATTAGTGAAGAGCTATAACAAGGTCGAAACTCTGGTCTAGTGCATTTTCGTAAACGGGCTAGCTGAAAGTTTTGTGGGAATGTGGAAGCTGAGACGAAAAGTTTGTGACGTTCAACTGGTACTTAGTTGCGTTTACTATTACCTATCAAGGATACATGTTCTAATGTATATGAACAAACTTAGATTTCGTTTCGCTTGTTAAGTGGTTGCTTACATCGTTACACCACGTGACAGTCGACCGCACGCTACACCTATATACATATATATATATATATATCATTAGTTCATCCCTTCTTTTATTCACGCTTGCAGCCAAATTCTTTTGGCAAATTTGTTCAAACCTAATATACAAAGTGGACGTAGCTTATTTTGTTCCTCAGCAGATCAGTTTGACTTGTCACATATCCGCATTTGCTAACAAGTTATTCACCAAGGCATGCACTACTGTTCAAGAACGTTTGAAACTAGCTGTCCGGGTTTGATCTGTTGTTCACATCTTGTCCGACTCCCAGATCCGTACTCAAATGTTGTTTAAGCCGATGTACGCGCTTTGAATTTCAAGACACTGCCACTCAGCTCGAAGCTTATAAACTAGGGCACAACAGCAAGCCAACTAATACTCCATGTGGCGCGTGTATGTCCGTACGTTCGATTGTCACGTGATGTGGCGATGCAAGCAAGCACGAACAAAGTCCCGATCAAGGCCGTGACAAGAACGGGTCAGGTCGTAGCCGTTAGTTGCAGGAGCAACTGTACGCGAATTGTGCAAGCACACACGCGTGTACGCGCACACATAGCATGCACACTAAGACATTCGTTTGGGAAGACAGATAGAACCAGCTAAATCACTGCTTCCGCTGTAAGCTTCGTGTATGCGTGCGTATGCGTCCTTGCCGTGCTGGTATAAACCGATCGTGTTGATCGCCTTCTGACAGTGATGTCACTGCACGATTGGCCAAACATCAGTCAAGCGGTTCTACTCAACCTGTGTTTATGAGCTGAGGCACGAACCGTTTCATTTCGTGATTAGGGAACCATGATGATTGAAGAACTTTTCGCCATGAAATTATCTGAAATGGAGCGGGCGTGTTGTGGATTTATTTGCTGAAACTTTAACAGCCTACTGTAACACACACACAACTGCCAAAACTGTTCTGGTTATTCTTATTTCTTCCTCTCAGATCTGCAATCCAGCATCGACAGAGCCTTCGGACACCGACACAGTGCACACTGCACTGGTCCATGAAGATGCAGTTTGCCGCTTAAAGTTCCCCGTTCCTCGATCCTACTCGTGTGATCTGACCCAAAGCAGACAGCTGTCGTTCAGCATGGAATCTCCGGCCGATACAGCGACGGAGACCAGTGAGAAAGCTAGTGAGTAATTGAGATGAGATGCCGTTTTCTCAAATGATACACATGTTTTCCACTGAGTGATATTAGAAGACGGTGTGAAACAGTGACGATGTTCTGCCTTTACAACTTAACCATCGAAGTTAAAATCAAGTGTTGATACATACAGTAATCTTCTCTGAATTAAAGTGGTTTTGGTCGTCGAATAACTTGCCCTCTTAAACTCCACTAATCCTGACAGATATAGTTGTCTAAATTTTGTGTAGAAGGTTTTGTGTTTGGTCGGTTCATTTTTCAGTTGATGCCAAATTATTACTAAGTAGTCCGGGATCTGGTTCACGTAAACTGAACATCACTCACAATTGAATGTAACTTTCACATTCAAACAGACGTTCTGGCCAACTCCTGCCGAAGAGAAGCTCTGGACTCGAGTTTTTCAATTGTTAAACATCGTAAGTAGTGCATGCTTTTTCAACGACGTGATGTGAACTCTATCCTAGGTCCAATTTACAATGTTGGCTTCACACATCGAACGTAAAACAGTGGGTTACCAAAGGGTGTATGAAGAAAGTAGCCGGAAAACGCAAATACACTGATGTTCTCTAAGCTATCTCTTTTGTCAAATGATCTTCTGTGAACATGTCACAAAGCTTGACGGACTGTATAAAAAGTCAAGAAGCGTAAGGGATTTGATAAACAGATAAGACTTTAGCTATAAAAAGCACACAGTAGAAAATGGTTAAACACGGGCGTGTGCAGGGTCAGACAAAACTTACTGTTTAACGCAGAAGAAGACTGAAATCCAAAAACCAGTGGGTTTCCGGGTGTAAAAGAACAATGCGTAAGCAACCTGAATTTTAGCAGACAGTGACGTGGCATATTTCAGTCATTTCAGTTGCGACCAGCAATCAACCATAAACTTTGAGACCATAACTATGAAAGTTTCACACCTTAACCCTACCGCTCAACTACCACACTGTGTATACCGTTTTCACCAAATCACTGAGAGGATGGACTGTTTTTGTAGAGGCAACCGGAATAACCAACACCGGCATCCACTAACGCAGTCAGACACGCCAATAAAGGCAAAGCCCAACGTTTATCGTTTATACTTGAACAAATGCAGGTATTTGTTCTTAATAGTACTTAAATCCAAGTTACCACTACCAGTTTTGGATGAAGCGATAGGAACTTTAGAACATTCTTACCTAATTTTTTCGTCGTTTAATGCTCTTTTCAGCCAGTAGCTAACTCGAAGGCGAAGAATATGCCAACAGCCTTGAACTTAGGCTCCATTCCGACAGTTTGAACTGTGAAACAGATGACCGACAGTTGTGATCACTAGGTTAAACCGGATCAGTGTGACGAACACATTGGTACGTGTATCTATGACCTATAGATAAGCACTGTGTCCCCCAGATGAGCGGTCAGCCTGTGACACAAGACAAAACGTGCGTGTACATTCCTGTTTTATGCGAAACTATTGTATAGTAACGGTTGGCGAAATAGGTGAAAAACTGCTTGAAATATTACTTGTAGAAGGCCTTAATCATGGGAGAGGGTTCGCAGTATGGCACTGTACGTTCAGAAAACTGGACCATCAAATCCCTAGCAATAAGATTGTGAAAAGCAGCCAGAAAAGACTACTTCGCGCATTATCATACAAACTCCAAAAGTGGTCTATCAGAATAGACACAGGCTTCATTTAATGATTCACTGTAGAACAAAAGGAGAACAGGCATTTGCGACACGTCGCAATAAATGACCCCCGGTTTCTCATTCAACTTTATGCTTGGTTACTTGTTAGCACCATAGACTGGTTATTTGAAAAGATCTTCGGTCACCCTCTGATGAAATTATCGAACAGTTCTGTCAATTTAGATGTCACCGTGAACGACTCTATAAAATGGTAGATAACCTGTTAAGTTAAAGGAACAGGCCAGTTGAATTCGGTATCTCTGAAACTTGCTTTCCTGTTCGAAGGCATCAAACATACTACGCTGCAATAGAAAGTTCGGTTCTAGATAGACTGGAGTTTATGCTGCGCAGTGCTCGCCGAGAGATCTAGAGAAAATGACAACCTAAACGTTTTAGACATTGTGGGCATCTTAGATCTTTGTGGATTTGCTTTCTGTGAACGTCTGTAGATTTTCGGGGGTCCTTGTTCTGTGTACTGAATAAACCGTGACTGATACAGAGCAACGAATTATATGAAAATCGAAGAGTATATGGACATTCACGGAAAGACTGACACCTACATAACATAAAAACATCCGAAAATATTTTGTTCGGAGATATTTCACTTAACTAGTAATGACTTGGTTGTACGACACATCTGAAAAGTGTAAACTACGGTTCTAAATTAGTAAAATATCAGTCTGCAAAAGCTGGCCAACTCAAACTCAGAATAGAAATAAGTGACTATCAAGGATTAACGTAAGTTGCTTCATTTGGAAGAGAATCAATTTTGAAAAATCCGGGCTACGACTGGGCTCCAAACAGCTACAGAGACAGAATGTCTAGATGCGGCAAGTGTTCACTCAGTTGAGCTGTAAAGTCACACCAAGAATTCCACTGTCTTATGGAATGTATCGAACGGCATAGGGAACTGATTACCCAGCATAATTTCCCATGCAGCAGCTTTCACCCGTAGCTGATCGGTGATAACTAAACAGAGTCGGACAAAATAAAGAGTATCATTAATCATAAAAAACCTGAAGGTAGATTACAACGGTAAGTATTATTTAGTGATTCCAATGTACGCAAAGCGGTGTTTTCATTTCAAAAAACTCGAAGAGAAAACCTTACAATTTCAGTCAGTCTACAACTGATATGATCAAGCGAATATGAAGCTATCTTATACGGAATGAATGTATTAAAGCACTAGTATTAAGTGGCCGTGCTGTATATTGTTGCAATTCGAACAAAACCGATATACGCTGGCGGAAGTTGAGTTTAACTGCGTTCAGTAGATTCATACACAGTGAAAGTTCTCACTTATTTTTTTTCTTCTTGATGCTTACTGAACGGACATATCTGTACAGGGACTGGGGTTCTAACTCTGTCATATATATATATATATATATATATATATCATTCCAGCCCATTTATTTGTTTGATGAGGGATCCTAGTATAGATTTGAGACGTCACAATAAGTTGTTTAATACGCAGTATCGCCACTCTTTTCGTAAATACTTTATACATCCATATATATGGACTGGTTACCACGGTACGTTACCTATTCCGCTAATTACCAAACCACATCAAGACTCTAATGAACCTAATCGAGACTCTTTTCCGACCTAAACTACTTCCGTCTAATAGGGGCACATAACTCGCAGTGATACTGGGTGCGATGTAACTCAAGCCTTCCGTGAGTGCGTACAACTTACCTGTCAGAAATGTTATGGTTGTTTGAAAACAACGCTTCACAGGGTATATTTTGCACTAGCAGCTTGGTCTGAGTGCTGATTGATGATATAGTTCATAAATCACAC
>LUCH01000073.1:222409-250297 GCA_013368495.1 Paragonimus heterotremus
AATGAGACAATACACAGAATGAGAAGAAAGTCAACTGTGGAATATTTTGGTTTTGACTGGACTCGAACCGGCGACAGAAGCAGAATGTCCAGCCACCTCATTTACCGTTTCGGCTGAGCTATGAAGCAGCGCCGAGGGGTGATACATTTCACAACTGTCATAAGTTACCTGCCCAAATCACTGTTATACGGAATTTATCAGATGGTACAAGAAACTGAACACTTCTGTGGGATTTCAGCTAGCAGAGCAGTTGCCGCGTGGAAGTAAACTTGTCATCGACCCGAATCCAGTAGAAGTCCAGTTTTCCCATCATTGCACTTCTCCTAGCTTAACAAATTTCTCAAACTACTTATCAATAGTGAACGAATTACCTGGATCAGACGCAGAATATGCCCAGTGAACAAGCTGAATTGTCGATAAAGTCAACCTTGTCACTTTCTGATGCATATGACCCTTTGACCACCAATTCTGCTGAGTTTTCACCCATACACTGATGTAAACATCAAGTTATATGGCGTTAGTGGGTCGAGGTCAGAATGCCGACGTTTTAACACACAGTGTGCACAATGGGGCGTCGATACATGAACGTGGGCCTGCAATAATTGATTTTGTGATCACTATCTTCCAGCGTTTTGGTAAGTATACACTTTTAATGTAAGTCTGTCGAAACTTATTGGGAACAAATTTATTTGATGTACAATGGGCAATTTTTATGCAGTTTGTGACTGAATACTGAACGGGGTAATGTTTCCTGTCATACTAACTTTCAAAGCTGGTTAGTCTGTCCATAAAATTATATTATGACCCAAATATTAAATCCCCACCAACCACTGAAACATTTGCTAAGGTTTCCAAAGCAAGCATTTAAAAAGACCTTTGGGCATTCAGGTACATACATACTTCATTTTGAAATCTAGCAAAAAATGTAGTCCATTAGGCCAAGCGTACAGTGATAAATTTTTAGTGTCCAACTTTCACTTAGGTCAGGTTATGGGGTACCTCTCCCCATTCCGGTTCACACTGATCGAACGTTGCATCTAAGATACGGCTGACCGGTGATAAATCACGACCAAGTCCAAAAATACCAACAACAATCCTTATTGATCACATCTGCGCGGACTGAAGAAATTATCCCAAGAGCAACTTGACGTAATTCTATTTACTAGACAGTATACACTATTTTACTGCAAACAAGTTTTTTTTAGGTTGAGTCGAGAAGTTCATATCTGCAACTGTTTTGTTTAACATATGTGAGATGGATATGCTTGTTTGTAATGTGACTCAAGCTGTAACTAGCATTCTCATGAGATCGTCGTCGGTATATGAGTTACAAACTGAGTGTAATATTCCTTCCGATTCAAACTGTAAATAAAAATAATAATTATAGTTAAGTATACTATGGCATTTCATAGCAAAACTGTAGGTCTTTAAGAAAGATTGACTTTCAACATGTTGAAAGCAGAAAGTGATAAGTTCTGGTACATTTTCTGGTCGTTATAAAGTGTAGTTTAAATCCCGGATTCTTGCTGAATGAATAACACCGAAGTCAGATTTGGCAAAAGTAATCCCGTGAAGCAACATACTGTTTGTTGACAAAGCTTCCTTTAGTAAGTGGTTACGAAGACCACATAAAATGACTGCCTTCGGCAAAATGTATTCAAATCAACTTCTAGGATAACTAAGCATTTCGCAGAGAGTTTCGATACAGCATGTCGCATAGTGTCCAGTTTGCTTGTGTAATGAACTGAGGTAATCACGTTTCCTAGTGGATGAAATCTACTTGAAATCCGTCAGCTACTAGCGGATTAGCATGGTAATTCATAATGCTGGCTGCAACAAAAGTAATATCCCCAGGTCAGTGCATATAGCACTCACTGTGCTCATACGACTTTAATAGGGCTATCTTGAGACAATACACTGACGTGCGATATGCTGGAGTACCACGTGAATGAATTAATAAGTCAGAAGCAGATAATCAGTTGTCTTAGTGACAATCCATGCGGCAAGATTAAAAGTAGATCGTTTTCACGATTCTAGACGCAATCTGCGTCGAGTTGAAAATGACAATGTTTACTTTTGAACAAATGTGCTTGAATATACGGCGAAACGTCAAACGACTCTCGAAGCCAAGGCGTATTGGTAGCTCCTACATCAAATATCCGCCTCTACATGACAACAGTGCATCTACTTCACACAAACAAGCATTCACTTGATTCATGCAAGACGCAACGAAGCTAACTTTAGGGAGGAAATGAAGGCTTTTGTCAGACAAGTCGCTTGGCAACACTGTCTGTGGATAACTTACTGATAAGCAAACAGATTGTTTCCCACCGATCATGAACATCCTCGGCAATATGTACAGTGAATGAAAACTCAAATCTGGTTGATCTAGAGATCGGGCTGTACAAAATTCATTCAACTCCGCTTGTGTAATCCTTGTGGGTAGCGGTGGTCAACGCACAACTTTGAACCACTTAGAGTGAAAAGAACAAATACGAACGTTCAGTAAACTCGTAAAACAGGTCAATGGTTTAGCCACTCTGGACAATCAGTAAAATGCACACTCTTACTTTAATACAATGTAGATACTTTCTTCACCAATCGCTTTGCTTTCTTTAAAATCTTGTTCTAATACATAGATCCCAAGTCAGTAGATTGTTAAGTGCTACTTGTGACATACACTTGTTAAGATGGCTGACCTGAAGCTTCACTCTTAGCCAGGTCAAGAACACCCAATAGCAAAATTGCTTCCTGAATACGCAGATTATGTCAACAGCGGCGGTTCTTTGGTGGGTTTGAAGGACACCTAGACACTAGGATGAAAATATCTGAGTAAGTCCACTTCGGCAAAACATGATGAACTGACGTGTTGTGATCCTGAAAGGCCGCAAACTGAATGGGTCTAGCTGTCCTCTTCGGATGAACGAAATCATAAAATTAGTCTTTTGGGTTTGTTGTCATCACTTTTCTGTCTCTACGTTCGGTAGCAGGATGTACACTTATACACATATAACTGACAGTACTGGTATCACAAACAAAAGAAACAACGGTTTAGCAGTTTCGAACAAATACGCGCTCTAACAGGGATGTAATTTATCAGCCGTTTACTATGTAAAGTGGTATTTTAACAAACATCTATGGAATTTACTATGGTTGGAATCATTCTGTTCAATGCCGACTATTGTTTAGTTTTGCGAATGTTCTAACGATTTTGTTCATTAGGATATCCATACATATATAGAGTGTGTCAGCTAATAGCAACTTTCGTATTGCGATAAACGCTTCGACCTTATCACTTCTGATACCTCAGTTCGTTTTCCACTCTGTACAAGAAGATATGCAAACAACAATGACGAAACATTTCCAGTTATTATGTTATAAGTCTTTTCTTATCTTTCAAAACTACAACCAAACTAGGGTTGTTGTTTGTCAGTTAGTTCCGATCGCTGTTAGCCTGCTGACATTGATTGTTAGCCATTCCCAGTCACTCTTAATCAATGTTTTGTCCAATAAGAGAAAATTCTACCGATGGTCTTGGGCCCAGCCTTCAATCATCTTGGGCTATTTTAAATTTTGTCTAATCGTTTCCCCCATTACTCAGAGCGTGGTAAGCTCAAAAAGCTTGAGAATATTTCGACTCTTATGTGCCCACACCAGTGCGTTTCGCTCAGAGGTGACGCGCCTGTCACTTCGCGTATCACACCAAACGAACCCAAAGTGTGGATACTCTCGTTCTTTGTTAGTTTATTGAATAGATGATTGTAGGTGAAGACATTGAAAGCTAACGTAACGTAAAATCAAAGTCCGTGAATAAGGGTTAAAACTTTAAGGACATATTCGGTTACAAAATTAAGAACCTTCTGAATACCGGACTTTTTTGGAGTAAACGAACTAAGTTTTCCTTTTTTGGTAATGTTCTTATGGTGATGTTGCACTCTGTCCAGGTAATTAAACAGAAATTTTAGATTTGTTTGGATATGTGAGAACAAGAATATGAACTAACAACAAGCTCTCTTCATTCCAGTAAGTTTTCATTATGCGTTTTGCTTCTAACCAATTAACATAGAGCGGTCTACAACATCCACTGCATGTTGTCTGGTAGTGGGTTAACTAATATTGACTGTGCTGATGATGAGTGAGTGCACGACGAATTTTTGGCGGCTCATTTAAAAGCATATAGTATTTGGCTCTGTGCAATAATTCCGGATTGGTTTTGTAGCGTGGAAGTGAACAATGTTACCACGTTTTGTTGTTATTAACCATATTTAATATTGTATAATCAGATTATTACCACTACTTCTTTCGCCTACACAGAAAACTTCAGCATTAGAGGCAGGATTATTAGAAATGAAAACAGATTTGTGTGTGCTAGGCTAAAGCGGCTTTCATTAATCCAGGCCATCTGTAACCAAGTAGGTGTAGGAAAGCACGAACACATTGCCACTGAAAGCCCTTCTAGTGTGTCGCTGTGAGTAACCTACGACGAGGTTAAGAAGCGGATATTTGTTAGCGCAATTCAAACGAGTCAGGTATTAAGTTTTGGGTCATGTACTAAAGACTCCATCTGAACGTCTTCCAGGTTGCGGGTGAATTAGTCGAGTAGCGTACGAGATGAGATGCACAAATACTAACTTCAAATGAGGAGGTGGAGATAGTTGTCAGTGGGTTTATTTATGGTTGGTCTGCCGAGTTGGACCATTTTGAATCGTACAGTTGATGACTGAAGACGCAAGAGGTGATGGCCGCTAAGTACCGCAACAGTGACTTTGTTGAGTTCTATTGTAAATAAGCACAATTTATTATACTTACCACGGGATCCGCTCAACCCTTGATTTTTGCTCTACTCCTTAATTCGGACTGGTCATTCCTTCCGTGGTTGTGTGCTATCCACACATCAATGTTTATTTCGGTTGTAATTCTGTCGGTAATGACAATTGCGATGCTGGTCTTGATGATGACTGTAGCTTCCGTGGCTGCCCAGTCAATCGGTTAAATGATTCTAGAATCTCTCATTAAAATTTTGTCGGAAATTCTGAACGAAAATTCAGTCTCATGTGTGTTTACTGTTTTTCAATCCCCTCAGCTCACGGTCGCATTTTCGTGTACATGTTTGTACATAAACTAGATAACGGGAGATAGCATCTATTGGGTATCTTGGACCTGCTTTGTAACGAGCACAATCCCAGTGTGCAATTCACTTATACATTGGTGCTAACTGAAGATCCATTAGTCTAGGACGAATGAAACAATTTTTGTTGAACTTATTGCTTGATTCTCAATACCAATCGGTTGCAGAACCGTTCATCCAGACAGCCATCATGTTATTGAACCTAGTACATTTCCATCAAGCTCAGAATGTTGACCATCACAGACCAACAGTTGACGATCGTACGTGATTAGTAGGGAGTTTTGTTTGTATACAATGAATAACACACAAATGATCTCAGCTGTCACACTCCCATGCACTTGTCAGTTAGCCCCACCAGAAAAAGAGAAGCAATATACTCAGTCCCGCTTTTGTTGGATTTTGTCAGTAGAGCTGGTTTAAGACGACTCCCTGTTAACGTAACCGCACTTGAGACAGAACGCTAGTTAGAAACTACAGTGCATTGTTAATGCTCATTAACCTGAACCGAAATCCGGTGCTACAGCGAATAATAATTGGTTTTGAGAAATACGCAAAATCAATTTCATTATAGATACGCTAGGAATGTTGAAGGTGTTCTTTTATTGAGTATCACGGACGAGGAATATTCTGGCTTTTGCACACTTAACAATGAGGTTGTTGTATTCAGCTCGCCGTGGGCATCTAACCAACCTGGCAAAGTACCAGATACTACCAACTGTAGTCTTTGAAGAAATTCATGAGAATTTGGAGCATCTCAACATCGAGTTAGTTTTGTAACATCAGGCATCTTTCATACCCACAAACGGGACGGTAGGGGACGTCTTCAGGCTTAAACCGGAAAATAAATGTGTTTTTACGGAGGGGTGTTAATTAGTTAACAAGTTCTCAATGTGAAACGCAGGAATGTCAATTGCAAGACACTTTCTGACATGTGGTTATCAAATCGATCTTCCTAAATGATCCTCGAGTGTACTATTACCAAACGCAATCCCCAAACATTCAAGATCTATAAAAACGAAATTTGAATTTACAACCACGACAATTAAATTTGCGTAAGTAAAAGTGTTCGCTTCATTCCACTGATCTACCCAGGTGATGACCTTTCAGTCAACGGTATAACTTCCCCCAGTCATTATTCCCATACTCTAAATGTGTGTGTAGCTTGACGAGTTGAAACGAAATGTTGCATTCTTGCAACACGTCCCTATTGAATTACTTCAACATTCTGTAGAAGACACTTATGTAATTATATCTAGATGACAGCCTGCCAAAGAATGATTAACTTAACCGTTGCATTTGCACAACCGACAAATCTATTAGCAGTTCAATCATCCCAATGACTGGAAAGGATAATATCTTTTATCTTGAGCGTTTTAAACGCTGTGCCGTATAATGCCACGATTAAATAATCGGATATTTCTGATAATCTTATCAAAGGACCAATTTTCTGTTCCATTTCATAAAATTCACAGACGAAAAACTAGAACAAAATATTTTTTGCGTCCTGTAACCAGATTCGTCTGATCTGACACTCACACAACGTAGGCAAATCAACAAAGATTTAATTCTCACTGTTGACAAATGTCAAGTTTTATCGTATTCAGTTTTTTGTAATATCTGCTGAAGTTAACCAATAACCCCTCTGTCATTAGGAAACGTGCATTTTCAAGTTCAGCGGTAATATGACTTGAAAACGTTTTCTGACTTCATTGAAATTAGATATCCAACGTTTTAAACAAAGTAACGTTAATCTTTTTGGACTACTGAAGAATTGTTTTCAAAGATTTCACATACATGTATTCTTCCGTAGTAGCTATACTGCTTACCGGGAATTCTTGGGAGCCTTGTAGAGAAAAACGGAAACTCTCATTGACGTCTACATAAATTCCTGGTCAATCTAACGGTATTCAACGTTTATACTGGTGGGCAACATTTTATTAGACTACTTTTGTGATTGTACGAAATTTGTAATCATTAGTGCTACTCTACTTTTTTTTGGTTGCTTGATAATTTTGTCTACTAAACACGTGCCACAAACTGTGGATCAGTCACATTTGACGTCCGATTTTATATTCGGATAAACTTTCCAGTCAACGTTTCCATAAAAGAAACACCGCAGTAGAGCTTGACACATGTTAGTAATAACCATATTCTTGCCTCACCAGGATTTGGAATCCGGCTCACATTCTCAAGAAATAACCGTGTAGAACAGTAGGCTATTGAACAACATTAGATGTGATCGAATTAGTGCATATAAATCCGTTTTTAGATAACGTTCAGGTTGTCTGATAACCTCGAAAGAGGACAAATCAACTGCATGTTCACTCCAATGATACCACATTTAACACTGTTCATCAGGTTGAGATTACAGAAGTTGCTAAGTAAAGTGAGCAATGCGTTGAGTTGTTATATGTAGTAGGGAATTCGTTTGATGTGAACTGAAAATCACACAGAATTGAGTACAACTTTTGTAGTCATCTTTGTTTCCAAGCCAATGATTTGTTTGTAACAGTGTATATATAATGATATATAAGTAAAGAAATGTATGTCTTCCTTTTAGTGTTGGATCAAACACATTCAACTATTAGCAGGACAGTTTGATTTAATGGTTTGATCAACCACTTGGAAGTTCAGGTGAGGCACCAATTGTGTCCGGGTTCTAACACCTAAGACCTACCTGGGTAAAAGGAAAATTGAGAAATTGTGTTCGTGCAAATGCAAACATTTAGAAACCAATATTGGTTCCCCGACTGAAAGCCAATATTCTTACGGCAGCGACTGGAAAGATGTGCTTCAAGCTAATAACTTCATGGGTGCGCAAATCTAACCTAATCCGTGAAGCAAGTTTTGTAAGGCAGTTTTCAAGAATGCCAGTCGAAACTATCTGCCTCGTACCATTTCTTTTTATCTCGGCAGTCGATATGTATTCTCGGACATGACTTATATGGTTGAGAACACTAAACACGCGGTGAAAATCGTCTCGTCCCTAACCTAGGCATTCTGAGCGTCAAATGAATCAAGGTTTCGTGAAGAACAAAAGGGGCTTTGGTCGGTTTCACCACTCGCAGTCACTGGTAATGACATTCCTAACTACGAACTCCTCTGATCTCTTGTCTGAGGATAAGTTGGAAATTGAATGTTTTGTCGTGAAATATACGTTCTTGATTATTTGATCACTCTTATCGCGTGACAATCGATCACTCATCCGTTTATTTATAGGTCAATCAGAAGGTTTTCTACCAATAACGGATCACTGTTACGGTTACTATGTTTTTAGTTATCACATGGCGTTTCATCAACCTTCTGGCAATTCTAGCTGTTTCCGACGACTCGCCAGTCTACATAGCTATGTCATGCTTTATCAGTAGCGTTGGTAATTTCTAGCTCCGTCCCCAACCACCCGACTGAATCATATATGATGTCGCACGCAACACGTGACGTCTGCTCGCAAAAGGCCGTTGCTGCCACCCCTAGCTAGCTGTCTGGCACGTTGTTTACGAACAGTGGCGTTAGTTCGTTGATTGATGATTTTGCCTCTCCGTCCATGTGCATGCCAGTGCGACCTTGAGCGCGTGCACACACCCATCTTCGGTCTTTCTAAAACCTGTGTTGTATGGGTGTCGTTTCTAGTCCCGACAGGTCGTAAGCTCTACACTTTGCATTTTACAAAATAGCTTTTCTTCCATTCGTGGACTAATTAAGACACATGGGAAGCAGATGATCAACTTGTTGCTTAAAGTTCGAAATAAAACAACTCCACAAAGTTCTCGTATTTTAACCCATCCAACAAACCACCACTGACAAGGGTGATCTGTTTGAGAACATAAACCAGAATGCAAAATCTGTAGAACAATATCGTTTCTTGCACTGTCATCAGTCACAAAAGTGCGTTATTTAATGTACAACAAACAATGAATCATGTTGCCAGAACAACAAACAGGACTAAAGTAATAAATTATGTGATCAAGATCGATCAAGACTATCGCACCTTCAACATCACACTAAGGAACTATTGAGTACATAAGCTCGGTTTCATACACTTGATTAGCCGAGCTTCGACGAACTTCAACGGACATAGACTTTGATTGCATAATAGAACTGTGAAGCAGTTAGATGGATCTGTGGTATGCCGGATTTCGATCACGTGACTAGCGATCGATGATGCAGGCAACTAGTCGCGGGTCAAAGTTTTCATTCGCTTCCAGAACATTTGTTCGTCCAGCCATTTAGAGATATGGTCAACCATTGAGACGACTAATGTCCTTTAAATTCTTCCTAGATAGTAAGCACCACAGCCATACTTGAATTCATAAATACAATGAGAACTGTCCAAAACTAGTTCGATCATTCTTGCGGAGGCAGCTGAATCGGTTGTGTAGTAGGTAATATTTGCAAGGAGGTGGCGTAATATGTTGGTTTGATTTCCACATTCAGTTTCTTGGCCGTTTCGCTCAAAGAGCACAGCACCTCTATACGGTAGTTTAATAAATACAGATTTTTCAATCTGTTCACAGATGATCCGTGTTCATTCCGATTGGTCAGTTTAAGCCATCTGATTCTCTGTAGCCTTTGATCCAGGTCTAACTAAAACTTTCACATGTTAATGCGAACCTCACTCTCCTCATGCTTACTTGTGAATGAGTGTCCACTCAGATCTCTTCGCGTAATTGACAGCACACACACGGTCTATTTCTTCTGTACGTCTGGACCATCCTCACAAACTGCGAATATGTCTCACTTACAGTCCTTAAATGGTGGGCAAGGTTACAAAACCCCTTCCGTCACCGGGGCACAGGGAGAAATCTTGAGCGTCTGATCCTCATGATCAGCTTGCACATGTGTTGCTTGAATGATATTTATCAAAGGTTACATTACCGGTCGATACCAATATGTCAATAATAAGAACACATTGCACCATTCGGCCAGTCGTTGCCGTGATGTGGGATAACCATGTCAATAAAAACAAAAAGTTGTTTTTCAAAGTAGTTAAACCAATAGCAGTTGATCATAGTTTGCTATAACCTCTATGTAATGTCAGTCCAAAAATAATACGATCAAACAATAACTGTTTCGCGCTGAACGGTGAACAGACTGGTCAGATCTAGCCTGATTGCTGAAGACTACTCCTGTTGTAGCTTGCATAGTAAAGAACCGACTGTCAGTATGCATTCGGAAACGCTATAATCAAAATTGTGTCGGAATTTCAACAGCTGTAACCAAACAGTGTAGTAAAGATAATTTTCTCGAATGCTATCCAATCCCACTTTCTGTTCTGACTACATGGAAATTATAGGAAAAGTAAATCTCGTTCACAAGATTGCACTTGGATACTGGCTTAATTTCTCATAATTCGATTGTCTGTTCGTCCTATCCAACAAAGTAGCGAACAAGACTGGTTTTCTGTGTTTGTTCATCAGGTTAATTACAACACAATAAATATGAAAACAGTAACTAGGATGAATCAGAAAAACGGTCAATAAAGCTTATGGAGGCAGTTTGCTATCAATTACACAATTCACTGTTCCAAGTCGTGGGCTTGATTGATTGTGGGCCAAGAGAGGTAGTGTCCGCACGAACTTCCCTTAAGCGCAGAGGTCAGGGTTGCGCAGTCGGATACTAATGGCCCCGACAAATGTCACCATTCCTAATCTCATCATTGTTAATAACACACACGCTAACCATAACATCTAATGACTGTTTTTCTGACTCACTCTAGTTATTGCGTCCATGTTTATTGTGTTCTAATTAACCAGATGATCAAGCACGTAGAACAAGTCTTGGTCATTGCTTTGTTGTTCTCATGACTTCAACGGGCAGTTTCCAACGTAATAAACAGTTCTGTCCACACTTGCAGAAATGGTCGTTGTTTGAATTTTAGAGTGGATGAGCATACTCCCAAAACGCATCCAGCTATGGCTGGGCGACTGCAGAGGATCACCGAGGTGAACTGTTTCACCAAGATGTCAAGATTTTGATACTCGACCACACGCTGGTAACTTTCCATTCAATCAGTGCTCATCATACATTTTCAGATATTTATTTAGACTCAGACCCTGAAAACCGACCTGTCGTGGTCCCGGTCAGTATCGGACCGACGTGTACAAAGCGTCAACAGTTACATTCTTTTGATTTCTTATATTTTCAAAATATTATAGACCACAGCAGCTAGTATTCAGCTGGTACAGTTAGTCTTAATAAGTGCATTATTTGAAATGTCCCGAACAGTTGGCTGAATTTTGCTGGGCAGTTGAATAATTTGTTCCATCACATGTTTCGTGGAAAAAATGCTCACTCGAAGTTGTTCGGCATGAAACCACTGAGTTTGTTTGTCTAATGAACACCATTTTTTTAGGGGCATTGTAAATTTTTGGCAATCTTGAAGTAAACTGAATTAAATCGAGCGGCGGAAAAATGGTGGTACTTCAAAGGAAAAAATATTCTGAGGGAAATTCATAAGTTTACATCCAGACAACAGTTGCTGGTCGGAAAGCATTGTGTTCCAGCGAGAAATCACAGTCAGCGGTATGTCAACCTACAGAGGAAAGACATACACGCAGAACTGAAGAACCCCTGCTTCGAAAGCTGTAGATACGTGCACCTGTGGGCGTCTTGAACAAAACAGACGCTAATTTTGGAAACTAGCTATGCGATTTCACAAATTAATCGCCGAACCAAAGCTTTGCCTCATGTTTTCGATCATACTGTTCATGTATACATTAGGGACATGGCGACCTACCGTTCTCAAAACTTTGTTGGGGCTACCGACGTTTTGTCGACAGTGTAGCTCCACATATTTTCGATAACTCATAAATCTAGTGAACACTTTGACTAGGCAAACAAGAACATTCTGTTGACTTTAAGAACGTCGATACAAGACGAAAAATAGTGCTGACATCCTACGAGAAACCGTAGCTCGTTTCCATGAGACATAACAGAAGGTAAGAGTCTAAGGTCCTGGGTTATTTCCACTTGGTAGCCTCTGCCTGATATTGTTACAAATTCACTCTTCTCTTCAACGCAAACTACTCACAATGCATAAACAAAACGATCAGATACATAAATTTCTCGAAGGATAATTAGTTTCTTGTGTTTCAAGTTCGAGGTTTTTCAACACGAAGTCGTGAAAACATTATGCAACATCAGTTCAAATAGCTTGACTACACCACGCCTTGTGAACCACTCTAAATTTCCTTCCAAAGTGGAACGGTTATTGGAATCTGTTGTTCAAACGCCGTGAATGTGCAAGCAGAGAGTCTAAAACTAGCACGATTTGTACATCATCTGTCTGGAAATGAACAGATTTTTTAAGTCTTCAAAACCGGACGGAAGTCCGGCTTCAAGTGTTTGCGTGTGAGTACTTTATGTTGTATGGTCTCATTTGAAACTCTCAATATTTTCAGAAAGGCCTAATACTGAATCAGATAAGTTATGATCAATGAGCAGTAGATGACAGTGACGGCTGGACATTTACATCTAAGTTGCCAATATAAACGACTCAGGTTCGACAATTTAAACTGTGCAGAAAATGTTTTCTACACCAATGATTCTGCTAGTTGGTATCGGCTCCGGAAATCGACTATTGTGTCATATGATCCCTGTGTGTAGAAGTTGCCTTGTCGGTCAAACTGCTTGCAAAAAGGAATTACTCTCGGCCTAACGCTCTGTCCTCGGTGACATGCTATTCACTGGTCGTTCATCGCATATTGGTTAGCAATCAGCTTTGGATAATCTGAAGTGTTGCTAGGTGGGCGGGCATAGCGACAAATTATGTATTGGATCATCAGATTAATTTACGATTCCCAGGTGATTTTTTGGTATTCAAGTTCACATTTTTGTGAGAGAAATTGGTAGGTCTGTGCAAACCTGGAGCGACATTTGGACGCTTGTCTGTATACATCTGTATGCAGTTCAAACAGTCACTCAAACCGTCGACTATTGCTTCTGAGCACCCCTTTTCCCCGCCTACCTTCTACTGCTTCTCTGCCTTCGAAAGACAGGGTCAGACTTGAGATCAAGCTCTTGAAATAGCCGAAAGCACCCTCCTCAGACGAACTCTATGTGGCTCTAACCAAACACCTGATTATTTTGCTCCAGTAACCCTGGGCCAGTGAAGTATGGCTTGCACCAATCTCATTTTCAAACAGGACTTACGCAGTCGACGTGCAGGCATTGTACTCCATACACTAAACGTAGCACATTAACAGCATATCCGTGAAGAAGCAAGTCGAGTTTAGTTATGGCCTTGTCTGCTTCGACCATATCTTCATATCCAACCAGAGGCTTGAACTCCGTCATTCATATGAAAGGCCGCCAGTTGTGTTTCTAAACATTCAGACAGTCCTTGGTTCAGTTAACATAGCCGCATTCTGGGACTGTCTGACGAAAAGTGATGTGCCTTAGATATACACTGAATTCACCACCGCGATTTATTGTCACACTGCGGGTGGGGTTGAGTCTTACGGTAGCTTATCGTCGACCTTTGACATATCAGTTAAGGTGTCACAAGATTGCCTAGTCTCCACTTTCACTTTCGCAGTAGATGAATTCCTACAGTGTGCAGAGACTGACTGTGAAGATGGTCGCGTGAAGCTGCTCCCAGATACTAGATTTTGATATCTAGAGTACGTAGACGAAAGCAATCTAACAAAAGAGAGTCCATGAAAATAGATCAAAGGGTTTAATTCGTCAATCTGACATGACATTAACGTCTACCAATTGTTATGTTCCGCTGCAAAATTGGCACGGTTCTTCATCCGGTCTTAGTTTCGGCGATGAGTCCTTGGAGTTAATCAGGAAGAACGTGTACCCTGGGAGTTGTATCAATGGTGGTGAAAGGTCCAGTGAGGTCACAGATTGTATGAGTATGACTCGTATAGCTTATGTCAACTTTTGCCAACGGTGTGCAATAACCTTATTCGTGAAACTGACGGCAAGCACTGAACTGGCTCGGGCACAACGGTAGCCTCGACTCATCAGAAACAAGAAACAGAAAGATGTGAGTACAGCCAAAATTTTCGTATAGTTTCGGTTACAAGCACATTTATATGTAGTAGTACGCAAAGCAGCTGATTAGGCAATATGATATTGACAGGTACCAGGCACCCCGCGTTCTTCTGGCGTTTATATCGCCGAGGGCTCGTCTGGTTGAAAACTGTTGACCCAGCGGCAGGAAAATAACCCGGAAAATCCCTGTTGCCTGTAGTCGTGTCGTTCCAACCGATGGGCACGTGTCTATGACGTGTCGTTGTCCACGAACTGTTAGTTCGCAAGACCAATGGTCGCCACATTATGGCGCCGGTACGCTCTTAATCTTTCACTGAAAGGCATAGTGTATAATTTCGCCAGAAAGTTAAATTTAAGGCTGTAAAACCTAGCTCATTTGCCTAGAGGATGTACAGAAAGTATTTCTTCACGACTATCGGCTTCTCTGATGTATTAGTGGCTGGTGACAAGAACACTGTGTCAGCAAGGACGAAGTTCGCTGACATGTCATCAGGGTAGACAGACTCAGTTGACCACTGTCTACGAGTATCTTGTTTGACAAGTTTCATTGGCTAGGATGCATCTCATGAATGCAACGAAGTGCTCGGCTTGTGAGTGGTAAGTTACGAGGAAAATGACAGGTTGGTATCCACCGTCTCCTTTGAACTTCGAATATAAAACCAGAGACAGTGAAGTTTGCTTTGGTAGGACACTCCCAGCTTTTTGACTGCAGTTTGAAGAGCATCTTCGGTTGGGGACGTTGTTTAAACTAGCCAGAAATAAAAATCACTGGTACAAGTGCTGCCTATCTCTTAGTCAAGTTGGAGTTACAGAACTCAGTAAACTTCTTGAATGGTATTATTTTGGCTACCGTGTATTGATCACAGCCTTCATACTCCCATAGACATTTCAGTCAATCACTTCCGAAATGAGGTATAGGATTCGGGTGTTGATTCCTTTACAGTTTGTCAATGCATATGCCTACTTTTTTCTTCGGCTTTTACTTTTCTACTGTACATATTCCACAATTCACCCCCCACCCTGCTTTGTGGCATGTAGGTTACTTCAAGTAGCCCACCGTGTTTTCTCCATATATGTAGTGTCATTATAGCTTCTTATGTTGAAAATTGATGTTTTATTGGTCAATCATTTTCCTTTAATTAATGCCTCCAAGTATGTGGTTTGAATTGTAGCTTAAAGATAACGATATGATCCTAGAAACAGCTACACCTCGTAAAACATTATGGGGAACCTTGAGATGTTGAAGATGCTTTGACTTCACTGTACAGCTTCCAATAAACAGCTTAACCCGTGGTCTTGTAATGTAGTCGAGAAAGTTCAACATGCCTATACAGACACAGCTGTTATGCATCAACTAACCTTATTACGTTCAATTATTGCATTACACTGTGTGAAGCTACGAACACACAAGATGTGTGGAAAAGGTTCAAGACCTTTGAAAGTATTGTTGCAAGAACAGTTAACTTTGCATGAAACAACAGATGTTATGGGTCTAACAACTGTTGGCTGCAACAGAATGCGCGCAAACACTGAAGAGACGTCAAGAGTGCCCATTTGCCAGAATGGAGATTCGGGTAACTATTCTCTTGAAACCATTCTATATTTCGTGCTGTGGCTGCTTAATCTTATCCTGGACAGGTACACTGTATTGCTTTTGCAAAAGAGGAAGATCGCCCTGGCTGCAACTCGTGTAACTATTGGCTGCTTGAAGCCTGTATCAGCTTCTGACCAATCTCAAGCATATCTGCCCACAAACTCCTGCTTCACCAATTGCGACGTGCTGCCATGATGTGATGCTAATACCGCCGATCTTCACAGCACACTGGTGTATATTTTTGTGACACGCAAATGAACATTCATGGGGTATATATATAACCAGTGGTTGGCCCACCTTCTAACACTTCCTCGGGAATTCGATCGTCTTTCATACGGCTCATAGGACACAACACGCCCTCTTAGCTGACCAAGGCGATTATATTTGAAATATTCGCTTTGTTCAGGGTACTTATGTGTGAGACTAGCCACTGTTAGATTGTGCCAAAAATTTCACCCAGGAAAAGAAGAAAAGTTATGTTCAAGTGGCACTCTTTCTGTGCAAGGTAAGTCTGCCTTGTTGCCGCACCGAAGTGAGTTGACCATACAAGATTTTTACAGTCATCTTCATCTCACTGCCTAATGTGAAATTCTCCCATACCATCCTTAGGAGTCAAGTCAATGCTAACAAGAACGTGCCGATAGGCCGATTTTTTTAAGCTTTCACGGGAGGATTGTTTGAGAATGTTGCTCTAATTCTGGTAGATTTCTAAAGCACGTCAATTTTGAATATTTGATGCATTACTGGAAATTCAGTGCATGAATTTGTCTTTTCCGGACCGACGATCACTCCGAAATCCGCGATGGCAAGCCTGCTGATCTACTTCAAATTGTGCTACTAGGGCGACGTTATCTACAACCTACATTTTTTAAATCGATATTCTCCTGATATTGATCATCGATGGTAGTCGTGCATTGTTAATCGGACTATCAATATGTTATGAATTAATGTAAATTTCGTCTCACGACAGTTCCCACTGAGTCGTAGGAGACAACGGTGACGAACAATTGTTCTCGATAATTCTTCACCATATCATTACAATTACACATGTTCAACAAAATTAAATCAATATCGAGAAGATTATCATTGATCCGTATAATAGGGGGCAAATTTCAAAACAAACGGGATTAGTCACTCAAACAGCAAATCACATGAGTTTGTGATGAATGTTTTAGAAATCCGCTTACAGTTAGGTTTGACCAAACCCATTAACAGCTCAGTATAAATTGTGCATCATCCACACCTGATCGCAACTGTCGCATTCTCATAGACTGTCCAGTTGGCCACTTTCGAAAAGAAGTACTAGACTCGAGTTTCACTCCTGTTCGGACAGCTTGTCAGTGGTTCATATCCTTGTCATGGCCAGGAATAGAACTCCGACTACGGTTCCATCAGGCAACCGTGTTTCCCACTGTGCCATTAACCTCACATTAGGTACGACCGCATTATAATCGCATGTGAACACTGAACCACTTGTTGTTGCCATCCGCATGTCCTATATATTCCAATGTTTTACGTTCGTGAATGAGGAGAGTAAACGAAATGTTAACATCTCGTGACGTGTGTCTTCTATCGTTACTGGTGAACTGAACCACCTGTGAGTAGTGATCAGGTTGCCCGTTCGCCTCGAGACCAGAAACAGTTAATCTCTGTTATCTCCAATCGATGACCTCTCGACTGGGACTTCTCTCCAAGTTGAAGTCACAGAAATCACTGACTTGTTGAACAGTATTGGATTACTGATGAGTAGTAATGTCTACTATTGTTCCCAGTTTGTCTTAACTAGAAAACACTTGCGTCATACGTTGCTTTCCATGATTTTACATATTTCTTTGGAGCTTGACTTTGTAAGTTTGAATATTATGAAAACAGTGTGAAAAAGATTGACACTGTGACTAATTTGTCCGCGTTGAGCTCATCCACGTATGTTCAGACTTAAATGCAAACAAAGTTCAAGGTCGACAGCTATTGCATACAGAATGCTGCTTTCAAAACACTGTATGCTACGTGTAATAAGTTAGCCTGTAATACATAAAACCTGTCTAGTGTGGTTTAAACCAACAACAGACTAGTAATTGTACTTTCACATTTCTGTTGTTTGCAGTTTACTGCTGTGTTATATGTCACAACTGACGAAGGCGTCCGTAACTTGCAACAACGATCTTCTGATTTAACCATTCAAATTTGGTACCGAGAAAGGTTATTTTCTAGCTTATTCTGAAATTTTAAAGTGAACTCGGTTCGATTGTAACTGCTGTCCTTCGAAGTATGTCTAGTTTGCAAATTTCGAGGGAAGTAATCATGATAGTGTGTCACACTTGTCAGAACGTATCGGTAACGCATATCCAGGTCCCCCGTATGTGTCAGAAAAAGATTATAATCCCTAAGAAACAAACCTGGGTAAATTATCGACCAAACAATTCCGGGTGGGTTCCAAGGTGGCCGCTTGTGAAGTATACTTAGATCTTACCGAGAGATGATAATGCAGTTTTTATTCGACGGTGATGCGATTAGCCGTTTTGGATTAAATATCGCCAGATCCAATATTTTCACTTAGGATAGAAGCTTATCAATGAAGACACAGTTCAATTCACAATTCGTAGTTGATTATCCCAATAGCTTACAAGAGTACAGACGCCCAATACCAAGTTAACTGAGACGACATAAATTGCTTAGAAAACCTCATCACGTGGTATGCCATCGTGTTTTCAGACTGTAACTTACACATAGGATTATGACCTCTGAGACTCTATATCCAACTTGGTAGTACAGACCTATTGGAAGATCATTTCTCACACGACCCAATCAGTTGGACATCGGCTTACATTTTTACTTGTATATTATTTAATGAATGACGGTGGTTTCAAAATTAGCAATGTCATAAAACGAATGCTTTGTAGACAATTTGGGTTCGCGCGGAAGTGATCGTGGCAATGAAGTTGGACGGATACACCACGAAGAGCCTACGACCGATTGCTTTTGTTTGCCATGAACCCATCTATAGAAGGAACAAAGTTTAGTACCTCTAACTAAGTAGTATCTCACGATCGATAAATCCAGGTACCATCCATTATATTGTACAATTCATGATATTCCATGTCGTTCTCGTAACAATAGCAAACTACAAACTTAGTAATTAACAGGTTCCTAACGTCCGACTCGTTCTGTTTTACGATAAACCAAAGCAGCTACAGACAAATATAGTAGGCTGTGGAGATTGGAATGAAAGAACGTTGCCTATGAACTCGTTGCATCACTCCTCTGATGGCTGGATTGCTTGAATTTCAGTGTGATAATGCACATTATATCGTCCTTCTTTCCTGGTTAAAAGAGACAAGAAGCTTTCTGTTCTTTTAAATTTTAACTGATCGTCCTTCAAAACATTTCACGTGATCAAGGTTTGTCTCATAAAAATATTATGGCTCTCCTGTTATTGTAGCTGATTCAATTAGTGATACGAAGAGTGCTTTGAATACTATTCTGTTTACGTCCTCACACCACTAAGGTGTCAATTTCCAGCGTCACGATATAGTCATTAACTGTTTTTTATTTTCCGTTAAATCACCGTCTAATTAACAGCTGTCATCAACTCTCTATTATTGCAACGCACAGTCTTACACTCAAAACGGATTATAAACCATGCAAACCACATGTGACCTAAATATGGTTCCGAAGCAAACCAGCGGACAACATGTGTAACCCAATTTCGCCAACAGAGACAATGTCAGTGTCATGTGTTAATCAGTTACATCAACAGAGTTTGTACAAATGACAATGGTTTATAGGTTTTGCTTGGTGTCACCTTAATGAATGTTAGAAAAAGGGTTTCTCAGCTACACAGTAACACTGTTGTATTAGATAGGTAGACTAGTTGTCAAATTTGGGGGCGTTTCTATTCAGTTGTACGGAAAATCGCGCGGTAGCGAACACTGTCGCTTCAAGAAAGCGCTACCGGAGATCAGATCCTTGTTGTAATAAGGGCATACACTACTGATGAGCTCTAACAAAAAAACCTCAGTATAGTTTATCTTTCCGAAAGAGGCTGCCTGGAGGGCCCATCCGAATGAAGTAGCTACACTCTGCCGTGAGTTACGTTCAGACTTAAACTCACACTTGTTTTTCACCAGAGGCTGCATCTAATCCCTATCTGTTCCTTTGTTTACCATGGAAATCCGTGTATCTCTGGGTACCCGTTTGTTAGTTGAGTTTCCTTATAAAATGCCTCGTCTTCCTGAATCGTGTATACTCCGCGGACGGCGCCATCGATGTGTATGTCACTGAGAAAAATTAAACGAAATGTATGCACCTCTAAACAGTTATGGTCTATTTGATCAAAAGAACGTAACGTTTCAACTTCTGTTCCGTTAGTAAACTGATCTCCACAAACACTGTGTAAATTTTCTCTTGTTCTGCTCACATCAACTCCAGAAAGTCATGGTTGCAAACTCTGACACAAACATCCCATCTTTGTCACATTAGTGTCCAGACAAAAGCAACGAAGAGATAGTGATCCACTAGGAAACTGTCAAATTGTATCCTTACATTTACAAGTGTCTTGGTAATTTGTGTGTGTGATTATGTCGACATATTTTCATTCAGCAAAAAACATATTAAAACGAATGTCAATTCAGAAGGGATGTTAGTTTGCACAAACGGGGTCAGAAGTTTGACATAATCTGTGCATCCTGGATCTCCCACAATCCTAGCCACCCTTTAGGAAATTGATATGCCTGGCACAAATTCACTCATGAAGCTCAGCTGGTTGATGCTGCGACCTCAAACGAATCGTTCAACGTCCGGACAAAACTTACGATTTTCGAGTATGCCAGGTTTATAACAATTTGTCTGTGTCTACTGTAGCCGCGTTTTTAGCAGGGTAATTCCAGTGCACACTTGGCATATACAGTCGGAACACTTGGCCAATATTTCAGGTAGCTTCAGAGCTGGAAATATTCAGATCGTGTGAGGTTGCTGTCGGCTTTTCATCGTTGTCTCTAGTTGGTTGCGTGTTTGCTTGCTGCATGCTGGGGCGTGCTTGCGACCTAAATGAAGAGCAGAGACCCGATTTTTATTCTAACTTTAAATCGCTCTCTTTTACTGTATTTTTCGCTTGCAGTCACTAACTTCACACAGTTTTTCTTGAGCACTTCATTTATTTTGGAGTACGTAAACTTGTTGCTTCTTCTAAAGTACATATTTTTCCCATTTTTTACGAAACTGTTCTGTTATGACCAGTATGTACTCAATTTATCCATGTCTTTCTCCAAGGGAACCTATTTTGAGTAGCCATTTATTCAGACTTTCTACTACTGTCACACGGAGTAGCCTTTCTGTTTAGAAACGGTCTTTTAGGTTCCAGACCATCTTCCCAGATTAAGCCCTGACTGATTAAGCAGAAATAACGGAAGTTAGCTTGAGTTCAAACTCCAGTTTTGACCAGCCGGATCAAACTCAACACTCGCAGTTTGTTATCTTTCATGTGAACGTAGGGACACTACAGTTTGGTGTCAACTTACTAAACCGGCCCACTGAGTTCATCACAGCGGCACACTTATTGGGCATGTAGCACAAACATAGCGACATCAGTCGCAGTCAAGCAATCAAGGTTAGTCAGTTTGTTAACAAAAATTGGTTTAGTCCCACGTTAAACAAGATGGAGAGATCTGCTATACGACCAGGAATAGAATTATTTGAATTCTGACGACAAACGCATCAGTGGCGCACCAGACGTCGGATTAACCGCTTGCCAAACGACATTGAACTGCGTCGAATTTACTAGGATGTGCCAACTGAGAGATGTCAACAACAGAATGGCTTCCCTTATAGTTCCTGAAAACAGGAGAGCGTTTTGCGCATGATGGAATCTTTCGACAAACTGAATATGCTATGCAAGTGCATTGGACATGTGGGGTAAACTTGACAGACGATTCGGAGTTGAACAAAAAATAATGTCCAATCACACACGTATTGCGATGTTGAAAAACAGTCGGAATTACATAATCCCATAACGCTACCGTTCCTCTGGTACTCATGGATTTGTAACAAAACAATAGATTGTTAAAGCGCAACGTTCATTTTTGCTCAACTTCCTGGGAACACAAACTAAAATGCTTTATATAAGTGATTCCGGGTAACACTGCAAGTAATAATGAAAACACTTGAAGTTGAATATGTATACAATATAAGACCGCACAGTGTGGTAAGACATCCATGCTACCTAAAACACCTAGTGATCAAATTGTTTCCTGTTCTGGTTCGGTGAGTACTGCACACTATAAAGTCTTTTTTAAATGTAACATTGTCCATCTTGAATTAGGTGAATAGAGTTCATTAGTGAATCATACTACATAACAGTAACGCCAACTATGTCCAAAAATGTAGCTGATAGAGCAAACAAGTGGAATTTTACTGGTTCATGAACATGCGGGAAGCGATGGCAGAGAGATGGTCAGGCAGCTGAACACAAGAGAAACGGTTATCAACGAATTCTTGACACAATTGCTGTCAGATTGCACATGGAAAACGATAGGGACCTGACCCAAATAACATAACAGATGACTTTTTTATCTACATAAAATATCACAATAAATGTTCACTAGCTGAAAGGATCAATGAAATTCCATGTTTCTAATAAAAATGTGTGCACTCTAGAATTATCAAAAGCCAGTGTGAATAACTCTACCGACTGAATCACAAATATTCACATATACTTAGAGCGATCGTTGAAACAATAGTACGCACAAAGTTGTAAACTACTAATCAGGTTGGTCTCGGTGGCATGACATTCCACTGGCATGAACTATGGAGCACCTCAATACACAAAACATACTTGATATCCTATTATGGTCAGGAGTGGCTTTTCTCTTAAAGTACCATTTTATTTGTAATATTGTATGACAAACACAAGTTAAGTTCCGATATTGACACATTCCAGTGAAATCTTTTGCCCTTTACTGCTCGAATAAGTGACTAGAACTTCATGTTTCAGTAACATGGTGATTCACCATAGTTTGATTATCTCAGCTTCAGGGGTTTAGTCCACCCAACCCAAAACACCGAACAGATTACAACCATAATGTAGTTATGCGAGTTCAGAATGACCGCTGTCCTACAAAGTTGGATTAAAATATTTAATAGAGTCCCAAAAGTCCTGGTGAATGGTATACACATTAATTCTGGTTCTTGTTTGAAAGAGTACTCGGTAAACCCCTAAGAATTTTTGTTAGGAGTGTTGCCGCTCAAAATTTTGCACCCGTCTTCTGGTTTTCTCAATTCTGTCGACGGTCTGACTCTTAAATAACGGTAACGCCAAAAATAGATATTGCTCTGTGTTTCAGCACGTTTGTGGAAATTTGCGTTTTTTAAGTTAAAACTTGTCTAAGGTTTTGCAAAAACACTTGTGATCCCATGAGTAATTGCACAGGTTTATGCGTTTACATATATGTGGGTCGTTAAGTTAGATAGCATAACAGTCATAGCAATCTGGATCACCTGATGAGCAGCTGCTTTCGGGAGTGAATACATTCCGTCAACATTTATAAATTGCCTAACACACAACAGAATAGGCACAAGATATTTTCCCTGTTCTTTTAGGCACATTAGAGATCAGACGGGGTACATTAGTTATACAATTCACTGTGTTAAGGTCCGACCAGGCAAGAGCATACCATCACCATGATCGTTTCATCTAATATTTGTGGCAGTTTGACAGGGGTGACATGGTCCTTCCGATAAACTCAGAAATGGTGAAGCGATGAGGTCACACAGATAAGCGTCCTGCAACTTAACGAAGGTTTTTGGATTAGTTTAGTTACAGGAGTGCACTCTACTACCTTCCGCTGGATGACAGAAAGATTTAATTTGACAAGGGTATTTTATGAAGCAGGCAGACACACGCGCACACGGAGCTCACACAAACAAACAAACGCGAGCGCGCAACTGTCCGTTTGAGTTGCTGGAGGGTAGCACCCCAAGACAATAATACCTCCTCGTTCAGTCCTCTTGGACTGTAGAGGTGAGGAGGGATGAACCCAACAGTAAACGAGGGATGACGACAGCCACAACTTTGTGGACAGACTTGAAGGTGAAAACCACAGCCTACAGGTCATGGAGGGTGCAACACCAGTAGCAGCCCACAGTCATGCTACAATGGTGCTACAGTCTTTGTGGTGTGTGGTTGACGGGAACAGGTCAAAGTGACCATATACATAACGGTTACAGAATCGAACGTTGACTTTTACATAAACTGAACATCGTCCACAACTGATCGCAGCTGTCACGTTTCCATGGACATTTTAGTCGCTCCCTTTGGAATAAACACTAGGCTCGATTTTCGCTCACGATAGAGCTTGTCAGTGGTGCATATGGTCTCCACGGCCGAGACTAGATCTCCGGCCACGCCTTCATGGGGCAACCGTGTTGATCACCGCACCACTGACCTCACATTAGGTGATCATCTGTGGGTGATGTTCAATCAATATGAAAACCATAATCTCCTACTACTCATCAGTGATTAACAGTTTAGCCAGTAACACAGTACTGGATGGAATTAAAACGGATACTTATTCGCGACCGTTGATATGCTCCTAGTGATTCTTTCAACTAAAACATCACATATGAAGGACAACGTGATGTACACCGATTCCTTTTTCCGCTCTATACGATTTCTTCCAAAGGTGTTCAGTTTTGTCTGTAAGTCTGAAAAGATTGCCACTTTTCTGAATGAGATACACACAGATGGCTCTTCAGTAGCAGCATCATCAACAGTGTCATTCTTGTATATCCTCACACCTGTGATAGTCTGTAGATTTGAATGTTCGCTGTTTGTATACAGGTGAAACGTAGATGTAACAACAGTTGTCTTGACCATTTCAAATGTCTGCCCTATGCATTAAGTGTTGACGTGCACTATCAGTTCCGTTGTACATTTGACCAGTAAGATTGTCCCACTGGTTAATCATTTCTGTCCTTAATGTCAAGCGGATATTCCAGTGAGGCTAGGTGAATCTGATTTTGTTGTCTGTCCGATTTGTGTCATAATGTAAAAAGCATTGAATCCACTTTGCACTTCAGATATCCCTGATCATCCATTTAATATTCTGCCATGAAAAGGTCTGCAAACAAGTTAAGACAGCCAGTTGACCAGTTCGTCAAAACTTTATTATATATGGCTTCATCTTGTTCTTCCTAATCAATCAGCTATCAGGCTGCGTGTGCCTTGTGTTTCAAGACGACAGGCATAACAATGAAGCTGGTTTTCGTAATGATTATTCATAAACAAAACAAGTTCCGGTTAACAATACAGTCGTCGTGTTTTGTACTCTCTATTATCTAGTACAGTCGTGTCTCCGGTCATTACACAAAGACAGTTTGAGGACCTTGTTTCCGAACAGTAATGTCAACCTGGTCTGATTATCTACCCAGATTTGTTAATCAGCCCCGAATCGTCTGGCGCAAACATTAAACTCTGATATGGCATGACAGATTTCGCCTACCTGCTTGGTCCTCATACTATATAGTGTGCATGTTGATCTCGCAAGAGTAACCGATGAGATGCGAACGAAATGTCACTGCGCAAGACATCTTACATGCTACTGCTGGCCTTTCTCAAATTAAACTCTAGTTGCTATAACCTAAGTAGGCTTAGTTTCCCCTTCCAGCTTAACCCGGCTTATATTCCGTATTAAACAGCTTGAATGCCCAAGTAATAAAATGGGATGGTCCCTGCGAAACTTTCTCGCCGCCTACGGCAGGCGGACGGCAGGCAGTGAGACTAGCGTCCGGGACGTGCCCCGCGTGGGTGACGGCGGACAGTGGAAAACATTTGTGAGCGACGCTTTTTAGGCTTTCTAAATTCGGTAATTTCTTTAGAAACAATTTCGGTATTCACTCCCAACGATCTCGAAGCTCCTCAACTCATCTTGACTAATTTTCAAAAGAAATTTGAGAACGTAATTGTAATTATATTGTCTTTTCACATTATTATTCATTAAGCTCGTCCAAATGGTCCGAAACCAAATTTGTTCACCAGAACAGTCAAATCTCAATCACCAGCAACCCGATTTCTTGCGTAGCATCCGTGGGAAATTGGAGCAGAAGGAATAGAACGGAAAATTAAATGCAAGATTGAGTTACAAGTATGGACTAGGAATTCTGTATCTCCCTAAACAATTGATATAGAGCAAAAATAGAATCAAAGTCTGAAAATATGTTCGTAATTTCTTTCACCATGATGTACAAAACAGATCAGTCGCATCCACACTCTTAAGCATAAACAAAACGTTTAACTTCCTCCACATCCACCTCAAGGATCGTGACAGCACAGTTAAAAGAAAATGTCTCAAACTACGCCTACGTTTAAACAAACCTCAATAAATTTGGCAGAAATAATGTCACACTTTTAAAAGTAAAATCAATTGACTTTTACTTAAGCCATAATTAATTAGCAAGCTTATCATTTTTAACATTTAACACATTACTCTTCGAAATCCACGGGATAACGGCATATTCCGTCGTCGGCAGTGTGCTACTCGGATGGAGGCCCATGAGGCGTTCATTCCTTCTACATTGACTGTTCTAAGTTACTTTCGTGGTGCGTTCCCAGTTGTTCCACAACAATAAAAGTTGATCCTACTAACGCTGTCTTTAAGCATAACCTGGCACTAAATGATCGCCCTACTTAATCCAGTATGACCGATTGGTGAAGCAGTCCAAGTGTTTGACGTGCAACCTACAAAGTGTTCAGTGAACTGACCTCCGGTTATAAAACTTGCACTCCTTTCCGTATGGCGAATGCAACTCACTCGTCCTAGTTCTGTGACAAATCAACTTATGCGCAATTCGATTACTGGTGTTACGCTAATAGTATGTCACCTGAACAATGATAAAAAAATGTTGAATAATTTAGAAGGGATGCAATTACTTTATTCGTAATTCATTCACGCTGATTATCTGAGTGAACACAACAACCGTATCTACAAGCATACTTTATAGAGAAACCACCAGCCTATCACCTGATCCACACAACGATGACGGCGAACGCACACGCAAATATACGTAGCCGTGTAAGATGTCTTGCGCATTGACATTTCGTTCACATCTCATCGGTTACTTTTGCGAAATTAACATACACATTATATATTGAGGAGGCAAGCAGCTAGGCAAAATCTATCTAGTCATGTCTCAGAAGGTCAATCAGTTGACCAAAGCGGAAGCAGCAAGATGCAACTGAAACTTACTGATTATCAAAAATATGAATAGAATTGCTGTGGATCAAATAGGTAATAGGAGTCCAAAGAGGGAAAGGGAGACGGTTCGAAACAAAACAAAAATCCATACAGATTGAGTGAAATTGGTGAGATATGGTTAGAAAATCTATACGGATCAAACATAATTAAGATGATGTACATCGATTTATACTGATTAAAAAAGATAACGTAATATGCATTTAGAATGGACAAGGGTGGTTCAATAGTTGTTAGATTGTATGAAGAATACACGAGTCTAAAAGGTTTGAGTCTAGAAAAAAGAAAAATACAAACGTAAAATGGAGTCGAAGAGTATTAGTTGCATTTTTACCAGCTTACCGCAAGGCTAGTCACCAAATGTTTCTGAGCACACAAGGTGGGATTCAGCCGATGTATTGAGACAGCAAAAGTAACCGATGAGATGCGAACGAAATGCCAATGTGCAGGACATCTTACACGTTATTATTGGCCTTTTTCAAGTTTATCAGTGGGAACCAGTGTTTCATACTAATACGTAACCGTGTTTACAGTAAGGAATTACACTGGTTTACTGATTCAGGACACAACAATAACACGTGTTATTCCACCATCTGGGAGTACGGTGGCCACAAAATAGCATGGATTTCTGAAAGATTTGATTAATCTTTAAGTCAATTTGAACATCACCCACAAGTGATCGCAGCTGTCGCATTCCCATAGACTATCCGGTCGGCCTCTTTCGAAAAGAAGCACTAGACTCGAGTTTCGCTCTCATTGGAGCTCGTCAGTAATGCATATCATCGCCACTGCAGCCGGAACTTGAACTACGGACATGCTGTTCACAGCAGGTTTAATGAGATCGGAGATTTCGACCTGTCTAGGAAGTCCTAATCGCGGGGTTATCGATTGGAGTTAACAGGACAGTTACTGTGTCTCCA
>LUCH01000073.1:293694-331019 GCA_013368495.1 Paragonimus heterotremus
TTTCCACTCTGGTTGTCTGTTACACTTGGCGACCAACTCGGAGGCAACGTGGAGACACCGGAGGACAGCGTTCTTCCGAAGTAGGGGTTCCAACAACACAAACAAGCATGAGCCAAAAGCCCAGTAAGCTATGTACACGACCTACACAACTAAAAACTAAAACGGAGCCAGCGACACAGTAGCACGCTCTGTCACACAACTCAAATTCAATTTGTGCACGTTTGTTGGTTTTGACTGCACGTCACATTGTGGCAACAGTCAAACCTTATACCGTTCTGTCGCGACAGACATCATGATTAGCGTCTGTTACAGCAATAGATGAGATGTAACCAAACTGTCCACACACAAACCTCCTACGTGATCTTAATGGTCATTTTTAAATTTATCCAGAGGGTTGGTTGCTCCGAATCTCATTATAATATTACATTCACGACAAGCGTGTCAGTAAGCCTCTTTAACTCTCCTAACAGACGGTAATAGCAAGAAAGCTCAACTCATCTCTTTCCAGTTTGTAAACACAGCAGCCGGAGTGTGAACTGAAGCACCATCTAATTGTATCACTGGATTATTTATACTATTAGTGAGTCGGTTATCATTGGTATGTTTTTCTATTCAAAATTCGAAGATGAAATGATGAATTACCAACTGACTTTTTATGTTCATATCGATGATAAACCTTATGGCTTTTGTCCAATAGCATGCGGGACATGTTGCAACAGTAGTGACATGGATTGGCCGGTGACGGTCACACACATGGTCAGATGATTGAGTTGATAATCATTAGTCACCACAGGTCAGCCAACCGATCACCTAAATTATCGACAGCAACAAAAACAAAATTATTTTATGTACTCACGGTATGTGGACATTCTGTCAGTGTCTGTCTAAAAGTACAATGGATATCCTATGCGCCTACTATATGGCACCAGTCATCTTGTTTACTGTTGTCGGATTATGTGTATGGTTGATGGTATTCGTTTCACGAGCAGCCTGTCACAATGGCCAAGTTCAGAAGATGTCTGTCTACATTCGCCAGAGCATGCATCATGCAGTACGCTGCTTGTAAAACTACAGAAATAAGACTCTGAGGTGTATACGTGAAGATATTTGTAGCTCTGCTGGCTAACGTTGTCTATCATACTTACGGCATTGGTGAATTCAAAGGTAGATAGATGAACAGACACTAAATGTCTAAAGCAAAAGGTATTGGATAACAAAATAAACTAGGTTTGATGGTTGACCCAGAGAACTTAAGGATATAATGTAACAACAAAACTGCAGTATTTTTATTGTAGTAGTCAATGAGATGCAAATGAATTATCCGTGCACAATATATCTTATACTCTAGTATAGGTCTTTTCAAATGTACCCTGGGGAACCAACGCAAATTCCGGTTAGGTCTGATCAAGTTGTTCGCTGTCCTAATTAGTTTCGTAAGTTTTATACTCCCATCAACGATAATATACGCTCAACTACACAATCAATTGTACCAAAACTGTCCCAAAACATCCACCTTGACTGATGTCAAATCTCCCACTTTGTAATGATAGAAACTAGCCTGCGCAGCGAATTTCAGACCTGGATAGCACGCCACTCCGTGAAGTTCAAAGCACGAATTGTTTTGATTACCCCCACTGTGTGATCACGTGACTCATCAAGCTACGGTAGTTAGTCTGTTGAGGCAAAATGGACAGCTGAGGTTCAACAGTCAGTGGTGTTTCTAAATTTAATGATATCGTTGTCTTCATCTGAATGACGTTTTGTCATGCATGACGAAACGGGTTAGAAGCAGAATTGTCAATCTGCATCACTTTTAAATCAATACCAAATAAAAAACAAGTCAGCAGTTTATGACTGAATAATTCAGTCACAATCTCAGGTCAGGTGCTCCTAGCAAATTAATTCGTTCGATGGCTGATTTACTGCTCAGACTGAGAAGGAAGGAAAAAACTTATTTTCGTCACAATTTAAAAGAATGAATGTAGATTTCTTGAGGAAATACTTGGTACAATTATGTGCTTTCGAATCGAGCGATTGTCTTTACTGGTCGAAGTCTCTCGGCATCTGATATGATTACGAAATTGCTGACCAAAATCTTCTAGCCAGCTCATTCACAATCATCCTTGTCTAACCTATAAAAGATAGGGACATCAAGCACAAATACATGTTCTCATTAGACGCATTGTCTTAATTTGCAGATACTTCTTTTACTGAGACCATCCCCAACATCTGTATACACACTTCGGGTGCAAATACTAATGAGTGTATTCATAAAGCATTTCTGATAGCATTGTATGTTCAGTGTATTATTCGCGCCTAATGAAAATCGGTATCGACAAGCAGATGATGCAGTCACTGAATTCATACCGGATAATTTGCTTGCTATTGTTTTCAAGAGGAAAGTGGAGAATGAACAGCTCGACTAATTGATAACGCGCACACATTCCTGTGACTGCTACGAGGACGATATTTTTGTCATTGTCCATAGTTCATCGCAGATATCCACTGTTTCTGATTGGTTTAATTTAGTCGGTTTAGGTCCCAAACTTAATTGAACAACGTTCTTCCATTTTTCGCAGTCAACTTGAGCAAACGGCCGAATGGTACATTTGAATTCATTGCAAATCTATATGAAGTGGACATCACATTAATCTTGACTGTTTTGAACGGCTTCAACAAAACGAGAGCTGGGTTGCTGCTCGATATTACAGTAACGAAAAGCTACGGAAACAAGGTGTAAAATGGTAACTCCAAACAGCTGATAAACTGAGTTCAAGAAGGCTGTCATCTAAGTAGATTTATTCAGCGCAGCACGTCAATCAAAGCCATAAACTACCAACTAATTCTACTACATAGTAGATCACTTTGTCAATATGGGTGATGTTGCACTTTGGTGATCCTTCCTGCATTCTTCCTGTGGCTTGTACGATGTCAAAGTATATGTTCTGCACTTACTACTGAATAGCCGCGGTATGAATAGTATAATACGATCGGTCATCTTCACTGCACCTGTAAGATTTGGATCCAACAGCTTCTAGAATCTTCGGCGCAATAACTACTGAGGCAGGTTTCTAAGCTGGTTTGGGATTTATGCTTTACTGACGGTATAGCTAGTTTTCCAACAGCCAATCGTTGCCGGACGGTGGGATCGTTTCCAGACAAAAGTAAGAACGAATCGACAACTTACCAACGCATGATCTGAATCCAAGTATATACTCCGATAAGAATGATAGTCTTGAATCGAACTACGCCACCTATAACTAATAGTTATGTGGTCTGTGTGAGACCAGGCCTGATTCCAAGGAGAGAGGAGCCAAGTATAGCAATGGTACGCACGATGCCTAATACAACTGATGACCAAAAAAAGTTTTTGTTCAACCCACAACTGTAACTGTCGCCCGCCATTATCCCGACGATGTGATGCCATTCCAAACCTGCCACTTAAACGAAACTCGGCTTCACCAAGGTGGTCGACCTAGGCGTTCATATCTCCGGCCAGAATGCGTATATCTGAACCACGTGTCGACTGAAGGAGAGCGGCTAGATCCGAGTAAAAGGCGTCCTTGACACCGACGTCATTACAGTCGGTTGGAGCATAAGCAGACACGATGAAAAGATTCGTGAAAGTTCTGCCTCTAGAACTGACCTTAACAGAGCCTGTCAAGCGGACTGATAACAAGAATCCCATCTACCAATGTGACTACGGTCGCCGTACTGGGATCTATAACTACCGCATCCTCGTCTGTAACCGAGACTATGGAATTGCCCGAAGTGTATAATCTATATCGGGTAGACAGTACTGGTGCTGTTAGTTTCATAAGGTGACTACTATCCTGGATTCCAGTATCTGAGATGTAGAAGATAGCGATGTTTAACCAGTCTAATGTCTGTACGAGAGCGGTGGATGACAATGTACTGCAACTAGCCCTTTTTGCGGAAAAATATGTCAACATTCTTCCAAACCCAAACCCGAAGAATCAGGAGACTACAGTTTACCAGACCTCTATATAAAAACCTATTTCGTACGAGTGACTCTGCCGATGTGATCCTCATACCGTCTAGTTTGGCTTATTAGGTCATAGAGATGCGCAAATCGTTACTCCGCGTCAAGACCCAGACTAGTTGTGACGGTAAGCTTAGTAGCTGAGTTGTTAAATGACCGAGTTATAGACCGATAGTTCATCAGAATGAATGGACAAAACTACCCTTTACGTTGCGTTACCTCGTAATAACACTGTAATAAGTTTCAACAATACTCTGGATAAATCATCACTCAGTGAGTTCACACAAAAATGGTGTACATGTCTCCATACGAATATTTATCAACTCAGATTAATACAACTATCACTTTTATCATTTGCACCAACATTCTCCCACGGTAATAGAATGATATTTCGCATTATGTTGTGTCGTTCGTTGAATAGGTGTTGTGTACACTTTTAAATGTGTGCTATTGTACTCGGGGAAGTCGGAATTCATGCATGTAACCTTCGCCTGTTAAGTGTCAAAGAAAATATTTTGTTAAAATGCATTTTTAATATGCTCATGTTAACTGATAACCGATCAGTGATTCACGTTCTACCAGATTTATATTTGCAATTCTTGTTTGTCAGCACACTTTTAGGTAATCTGGTCTCGTCGACCTGGAACGCACAGTTCGCCACGGAATGTTTCCTCAAACAGGTGAGGTCTGAATTATCTCTTGAAACAAATTTATCGACCTTGTACATTCGTGGTACGTTTGTGGATTTACATAAAATGTTTCCTTATTTTAATCTAGGTAGTCCTCTTGAATGTGCCAGCGTTTCCCGTTTAAAAAAAAACACAAATCGTGAATGAAATATGCATGGATCAAGTGATCGATGAAGTGATCGGTTAACTCTTGTGAGTATTCCGAACAAATGCGTGCCGGCTGCACGTTCACACGCTTAGTTAGATTGTGTTCCTGTGGTAATTTTAGTGGTGAAAGCAATGAACAACGCCAAGATTAGCACACCATCTGTCAAAAGAAGTTAGCAAGTTGACTCAGCATAGATTATCATAGAAGGAAACGGCTTGGAGGCGCATCTCCTAACGAAACAGCCAGGACGCATCACACCACATCGATCTGTCGGCCAAGCTCGGATGGTATGGTCGTGAGTGGTGGTAGGATCCCAGACAGCCAATCAGATTGCAGGTGTGAAGTCGATCACCTGTGCGCTATCTGGACAGTGTTTTTTCTCGCGTTGCCTTCTGACGCCCCCAGTAACGTGATTTGTTCTGACACCCTGACTGCTATATAGGACCGTCTCATTTGATTCGGTTTGTGTCTGTCGACCATCTATGGTAATCGTTTTGTCCTATAAATCTTGAGCTTCTTTGGCTTAAGTTTTGTCTAGCTCGTCCACTAAACGGTGTTGCCGCGTCACTTCTGATTTCTCGGTTTTTGGTCAAGCGACTGAGCGCGTAACCAAGGTGATGATACAATAGAAACAAACTCAGAGGCTCGTAATAACAACATTCACTCTGTTTATCTCCAGCTGAGCATCACTCACATGTGATCGCAGAGTTCGCATTCAGATAGACTTTCCGACCAACCTCTTTCGAAGGGGAGCACTAAACTCGAATCTGGTGCTGATCAAATGTGAGTGCTGTTCAACCTGAAATTAACCAAATCCCCGACCATTCGTCAGTAAACTCTATTTGCCGGCCGCATTTTAAACAACTGACGGTTACTTGCCCAAATTTCAGTGTATGCAACGATCAACATTTCTGTAAACTGCCCCCAGAAATCCGAGTGTGTTTGGATCGCCGAAGTATGCTGCAATTTTATTCACTGGCTTGGACTGACCTGGATAGTCTGTGAAGACGGTGAAAAACTACTGGATTCAACATTTGTCCGAACTCCGACACAAAAGACCATTTACCAGCCGATCAACACAACACCGCTTTGGAATACATTAGTATCGGATTACCAGGTTCAGAATAAGGAGAGGTTGCTACACATATGTTTTCGAGAAATTCATCATCAAATCACTTCATTTCTGAAGATCGAACGATAGATCTCGATTAAAACGTGAGATAAACGCGGCTACAGTTGGACAACGAGACTGCAGCCAAATCAGTCCAATCCATCAATATGGTGGTTTGCACAATCTCCAAGTCTTAACTCGGGGTGAATGGAATGTGCGTTCGTGGGTAGCAGAATAGTGGGCCAACAGAGGTGAAGAGCTTGTATGAACTTCTTATGACAACATAACAGGGGATGAGGTAATCGGACGATGATCGTTTCAGTCGTCGTCATGTTGCGGCGTTGTATTGACTTTAGCTGCTGTCTAGGCGTTCTATAGACGATATGAAAAGACTGGTTAGGATTCACGTTGTTGTCTGTGTTTGCCAGATGTTCTATGATAGCGCTAGTTATTGATTTTCTTGTTTCGTTCCTAAGCCATTCTGCGGGCTCTAAACACAGGTATGTGCACGTGATGAAATATTAAACACTCGACCAGATAAAGGTTCCGGAGTGGTGCTTCTAGACAAAACCGACTATAACTCTGAAATATCTTCCAAGTTATCCGACAAATCAAGATTTAGTTAACGGGATAAAGAAACGGACAAGACGTACACGATCAAGGGATAGGTAATGAATAGCTTCAAGTATCTCAAACAGGCTAACTTGATTTCCGAAACTACGCTCGACCAAATCGAACCCACAGGCTCTCTTGTACCTCGACTTTATAAGCTCTCGGAAATTCACTCCTAACCAACCATTCAAGCCGATACTGAACATGTGTAATACTCCTTGTTATTGCATTGACCAATGGCTCGTGGAGACTTCAGAACTCATACGCCAACTGCTATGCCAGTACAGTCTGTGATGATTTCGAATTCGTGCATTCCATAAAAGACTTAAATGTTCACAACAAGTTCAAGTGTTCGGTTGATGTCATTTCATTGTTTACAAATGCACCATTGATGAAAGCCATTGATTACTTATGTAAGTATATTGGAACACCCGAGAGTAAACCACTAATTTCAACCTCATTTCTGAAAGAGTTGCTTCTTTGTTGCACATTCAGCGTACAATTTATGCGTAATGGATGGTTTATCTACAAATTGGTGGCGTGGCTATGGGATCTTCCTTTCGCAACTTGCTGCCTAATATTCAACCCTGAACACGGGCAGATAAAAAAATTCCTTATGTGGATGATACGTTCGCGATAGCAGATGGCTTGGACGAGGTCGTTAATATCCTGTGCGTGTTTAACATAACTCATCCCTCTATACAGTTTCCCACAGAAAAAGAAACGGATATCCTGTTTTACTTCCCTGATGTTAATTTAATCAGACGAGCAGGTGGCTCGATGAATCGATTTATCTACAGGAAACTGGCATGGATAGAGCAATACATTAATTTCAACAGTTTTGTGTCATTGAAGCAAAAGTAAAAACTTATCCACAACCTCACAAATAGAGTGAAGATAATTTGACCGGAAGACACCATCGAACAAGAGTTTGTTCTTACTTCCAACGTTTTGAGACAAAATGGCTATCCTGAAAGATGTATTGTTAAAAACATAGCAGGAAGATCACCACTTCCTGTGGTTGATCGAGTGGATAGGAAACCCATATTTGTCAAACTGCTATTCGAAGGCAACTTAGCGACAGGTTTTCTCAACCGTACACTATATGGCGCACTACTGAGAACCTTCTCGGCCGCGAAGCCGCGATGCTGGTTCACAAGTACTATCTCCTAACGCAAAAGACAAGACGCCTGTTCATGCCTAAAACAGGGTTGCCTACTCTTTCGCCTGTCGCTGTTCAGTGGGGTATATTGGACGCACGACGAGGCAGCTTGGTGAGTACATAAGGGAGTATCACTGGATATTGCTTAGAAACGAAACAAGAAAATTAATAACTAGCGCTATCATAGAACATCTGGCAAACACAGACAACAACGTGAATCCTAACCAGTCTTTTCATACCGTCTATAGAACGCCCAGACAGCAGCTAAAGTCAATACAACGCCGCAACATGACGACAACTGAAACGATCGTCGTCCGATTACCTCATCCCCTGTTATGTTGTCATAAGAAGTTCATACAAGCTCTTGAACTCTGTTGGCCCACTATTCTGCTACCCACGAACGCACATTCCATTCACCCCGAGGTACTACTGAGAGATTGTGCAAACCACCATATTGATGGATTGGACTGATTTGGCTGCATTCTCGTTGTCCAACTGTAGCCGCGTTTATCTCACGCTTTAATCGAGATCTATTGTTCAACCTTTAGGAATGTAATGATTTGATGATGAATTTCTCGAAAACTGATGTTTGCTAACTTCTTATTTCGAATTACCATATGGGTGTTTTGAGCTTATTACACAAACAGTTTCATTGCCACATCTTCCGCTGTTCACCAAGTCGTTTGTAAAATAGTCGACCAATCAGATTTCGACCTACAACATTACATATGCTGCTGGTGTCAACTAATGACAGGCTCGGATTACTTTACTACTGACGTACATATGTGAGTCTGTATTTATGTCCCATGATTGATGACTGCTTACTGAAACCAGCCACAGTACTCCTGCGCATCGCCTACATTGGAAGTGTGACTTCATGTCCCCATTTTCCCTATCCACCTACTCAAATTAACTTAGTCTTCTATTCCAGTGGAACCCAATGGAGCAAAGTTTCACACTTCTCATTGCTGTAAACGGCTTTCTACACATAAATTTGACCTCGACTGTTTCAATCTGTTAACGTTTCTCTAGAATACGTCATTTAAGTCCGAAAGTGTGCTTTGAGCTTGTGTATCGTTACTCATGTGCTTCGGTTATTATAATCCACAAAAAGAATCATACAAACTATTCAGATTCTATTCTGGGTTGCTGCCGGACGATATGAACTTTCGAGTAACTTAACTATGAGTCGACGCCGTCACCAGCTGTCTACCTTGAACTAAACAACAGCAAAGTTTGATGAGCCCGATAAGTTCATGATCTGGTTCACATTACAACATAAATCATGCAGGCTGAGATGGTGACTGTACAGTGAAAGCGGTCATCGTACCAAACTAGCATCAGAAACTTAACCTTTGAATATCATAAATAAAATTATTGATCGGTAGCGTGAATGTCACCAACTGTTTGTTGAAGTAGATGGTGTCGGCTCCTATCGTTGATGTTAGCCACACATTGGCGGATATGGACTAGACTGGTCGATTGCTCAGCGGACTTGATACTTAGATTACAAATGTTCGACTACCAAACACAGCAACACGGTATTATGAACAAGTGATGAAGCGTCCGCAACTTAACCTGTAAGGCTTGACAAACGAGTGAGAATCAACGTCATCAGTCTGAGCTGACGAATCGATCGAAGTTAACAGCATTTTATGACTATGCCGTTCTGATTACTTGTATCTCTGTTATTTGTCAGCCACACTGTGGCTTTCAGAAATTACTCGTGAATACTTGACCAAGATAGCCGTACTAATCAGACTGAAACTTGCGCATTGCCTTCCATTTCGCAAACGGCTGGTTAAAAAAATCCGTCCAAATATGACAGCTTTGATCAGTTGGGAATTTTGTTCGAATCGTAAACTAAGATGGTTGTAACAATCTGTGTACAACTCATAATACGTTATTTGCAAACTTTTCTCTGGCCATAATAAACATAATCGATACAATACCACAACAGCCAGCTGATTTGTTTGGCAAGATCACCAGAATACAGTTTCCTGTGTCCTGCACAATGTTGGATTTATTCTCGTGTTTGTTCTTTCAGGTCACAAGGTTTTCATGCCAAACGTTTCTTCATTCGTGGTATCACTTGCTGACATTATTCACCTGAGATTCCCATATTACATGCTCGCACGGTCGACGCACTGTGAATTAGTTTTCGCTCACCAAACAGACTGCAGATTACAAGGATGTAAGAGTGAGAAACATGAACAATAAATAATTAGCAAAAACAAAAAGCGAATGTGAATCATCGGACTGTTTGATGTACCTGCTGCGTTAAACACTTTGTCTGGAGAAAAGGCACTTAGAGCCAAACAGCGGTAATGTTTCACATATTTTCTTCTGAACAGCAGCATTGCACATTAAGCTAACGCCATGGCTACAAGTGAATCATCCTCTATACACAATACCTCAAAGACGAGTCGTTGTTTTTGTTAGTAGGAAGCAAGGTTAACATGGTTCTAAACTCCCCCTCCCCGTTTTCTAGATCCGGTTCTTGGTTTGCGGTACCACTTCATACAGGCTACTATGCCATCGCAATCGACTGTACTGGAATACAGAATTAAAATACACCTACCGTAATCAATTCAAGCGTTCAAGCATAGGTAACCTCTGAAAATAAACTATTTGAATCGGAGCAACCAGACTAGCTTTCCAGTATTAATCAGTAAAACTCACGTCTTCTGGCTTGAACGTGGGACTCGTCTGTTCTATCGATTACACAACGTGATCAACTTATCTGTTTGTTCAGATAGAACGTCATGTGAGCAGCATTCAGCTTTCTGTCCATCACGAAGTGTACCATAGCATTCATTCTGCTGATTGACAGTTCAGGAGATCCAGCAGTCTACTTAGCAGACGCCCCATATGATCTATTACTTGTTGATCGTTGATCCCAAATTTGATTCGCTGATTCGATAGTCTAGTTTTCAATTACCTATATATATCGTACGGTTGCTCTACTGGGGGATTTTTTTCCCGGGTTAAGTTTTACAAAGCATTTTCGCCGAGATAATTTATCAATACATGATTTTTGTCCTATTTGTGTAAAGCCGGAGGCCATGGAACAATACACGGTATACCTGATTCACTTGGACGCTTTGGTGAAACATGTGACAAAATTAAACGGTGCCGAATCTGAAATGCTGTTCTCCATCAATGACCCTATTCCTGATTTGTCAACCGCCGTGGATGGCTCAGAAATTACCATAGCTCCGTGGCTCAAACGGTCTAGCATATCGCTTCGTTATTTGCTCGAATTGGCGGACCTTCCCAGACTACGTTTAACAGCCTATCGTGGAATGTTACGGGACGTAGCACGATACACTGCACGATCAGGCGCAGACACAGAACAATTGGAGATAGCAATGACATGTTTCGCACGTGCTATCCGTCGTGCAGAAGAAAGTACAAATCTGTGGGCTCTACTTTCTACGTCAAGCTCAACGCAGCGTGCTGAATGGCACTCATGTTATCACAATGAATACACGGGTGGTTTGTTGCCACCTGCACTCATTCGTTTGGTGAGTGTCTATTTCAAAGAAATCTGTTGATGACAGCAGATTCCTCACAATCTATTTGAACTTGAAAAGACAAACTAGTAGTGGTATATTGCACGATCTTTGTTCGAACTGATTTCGCTGCATCTTATCAAGTACATACTGCTGAAATAAAAATTGACAAAATATGCATAAAATTGTGAGTAATTTCTGCAGTTTGTACTTGATAAGATGCGGCGAAATCAGTTCGAACAAAGATCGTGCAATATACCACGACTAGCTTGTCTTCTCAAGTTCATTTCGGGAAAGAGCTTGTTTCAGCCAAAACCTATCTGTTTAAAGTGAATATATTCTTGTCTAGATGTTTAGAAGTTTTTTCATTTAACACATTACTCAAAAATGCGTTCTGTGGAAAATGTTTTGCATTATGGTAGTTTCTGCAATCAGTCTAACACACGTCGAAGTACTGCACCATCGTGAACGAAGTCAGAAATGGTCACTAACTGAAGACGAATTGTGGGCCAGACTATCATGGATCGAGGACACAGAGAGTTGGGTGAAACTGGAATGCTGGAGATTAGTCAAGGCTGCTGACTTTGGTTGTTCCGTCCAGCTCAATTGAGTGGTTTAACTGTGAACCATGTGTAAACCGTTGGCTAGTATACGGAACAATGAAATAAATCCAAATATATAATGAATATAGCTGTATCTTTATTGGCAGTTAATTTCCAGGGGATCAACCTACGTGAACGGTAGTCACGGGAGTAGGTCGCTGAACGGTTGGAAGGACAATTCCAGTTGTCTGTACAACCGCAGTACAGTGAGCAACATTTTCACACCGCATGCGCCTGGATAGCAGTTTAACCGCCACGGATGAAACTAGAGTATGAATGGGAGTATACAGAACTTCAATTTACGTTTTTATTTATTTAAGGTGTCCTAAAATCATGTTTGCCTGTATGAAGATTATTTACACTGTGTTGGGTGTCAGTTTAAGACCCGCCCTCCACGGTGTTTTCAGTGGTACTGTTTTACATCTCCAGAGTCATCCAAATTAAAAGGATGAATTACGCTAACGACTATTTCAGTTGAGTTGACTCAGCAAACATCTAAAATATGTGGAATATATCTTAGTGATAGAAATTTCAGACTTAACTCAGACAGAAGAAACGTGCTTATTTTGGATAAAAAAAATATAATGCAGGTATGTGCAGTGGATTTTTGTTAACCCTATTCAGCAGTAACGTCTGTGTAGGCCCTTAAGTGGTGTTGAGAAATTAGTGCAATATATCCGTTTTACACTCTGTGACAAAACCATACTAAATAAGCCCCTTGAACCACCATAAGCCTAAATAATGTCGTCCAGACGCCATAAAGTGATCTCTAGGCATACTGAAGTGGAAAATGTAGTTTCTTTTCGAATTAGACTGGCCACAAACGTCTGCCTGATTGTGAGGCCGTGAGTAAATACAATCGGTGTTTGATTACCAGAAATTGTATATATAAGTGGGAAACTATCCAAAGAACTTACACTGATTCGTTACGGAATACTTCAGGTCACAGATACAAACTGATTTAATCTAGTCTGACACAAGCGAGATTAACTTATCACCGTGGTTCATGTTAACAATATTGTCATGTAATGTTTCAATCGCCCTGTTGCACCCACTAGTAGGAGATCCCTTGAACAACCATTACTATACACGACATACAGCACTCGCCTATCGAATGTGGTTCAGCCGACTCTGAGGACCATCAAATCCGCCTTGGACTAAAGCAAATCCATGCACTTTATATAGCGTGTTGCGTCGGCTTCCCGACTGGACACGAAAACCACATGCATTAACCTCTCAGAAAGGTGAAACCTACCATCGACAGTGGTAGATGGCCTTACAACAGTTGTTACGTTATTCCAAAGCTAAGTTTGTGGCATGGTATGGTGTGGTTTCCTTGTCAGGAGTGCGTATTTATCAAAAAATAGACGCACTATTTACGACTATCTCGTCACCTACGTTGCTTAATTGATTTTCAGATAGATCGATATGTTATCACTTCCTAGAGAGTTACTGGGTTAAAATGGTATTTGCAGTCATTAGTTGTTTGGTCCATGATATACACACATCGATGAAAAATGCATTTGAAACTGTTTTCAATGTTCCCCGTGGTTAGCTAATAAATTGTCCGATTTTTGTGATAGTTGACACTTGTTTTGGCTGAAAACTAGGAACTCGAATACTGTTCGGTTGCAAAACCCATTTTTCGTTCATTTTTTCTATATGAATGGTTGATTACAACTTGTTCTCAAATGAGTTGCCATCCACAACCAGTATTTTGTATACATTTAGGCGGACAGTTCATCATAGGTTATCAGTGTATAGTATCAACAATGTCTCTTGCTAGTGACAGAGTTCGAACCCTGTCCAGGCTACTTGATGAGTTTAAGCAACGACGAAATGTTCGATCTGAAGGTGACTTTTCTGTTCAAAGGGCTACTGACATCAAGGAAAAGTTGTTACGGGAACTGACACATACTCCACACAGATTCGTCACCAAGAGCAAAAACACTCAGTTGTATGTAATGATCTTTGTCCGGTCGACTAGACACTAAATTCGATTTCATATATCCCTCCATCTGCGATCCATCTATCCGCTACTTAGTTCGAATTCGTACAGCCTACTGCTTGTAGGCCTTCTAGGTAGATACTTACACTATAGTATCCTATATCATTGTCAACGTTCCTTAATGTTCACTTACAGAGGTATGATCAATAACCGAATGTTGCCCCACTTCAAATCTGTATACGGTTTGCTATTCCTGGTTCGATCGCAGCTCGGTAGTAAATCACTGGACTTAGAATAAGCTGTAAATAGTCAGCCAGAAAACGCTGATGGCAAATAGCTACTCAAAACAGCTTACTGATTTTCTCAGCTGGACAAGAAGAATGAAGAACTTAATATACTTAGACTATAAGGAAAAGATGACTCACTAATTACCATTCTAAGATAATCATCTAACAAAGGTCATACGTCACATAATACACTACCAGGCACATATCCGACAGGACCAACGCTCGATGCAACAATGCATTCAGTCTCTCCTACCAGTACACTCACTATTACAGTGACACTGTCGTGGGCAGCACGAATCGTGTCTTATGATACCCGGACGGAAGCAGTCCTCCAACTGACCATTAAAGTCACTGATAAACTAGAATGAACTAACGCAATAGGAAAACGAGGAACACGCTGTCATCGATCGCTCAACATAACCAGTCAACGAGTCACAATAGTTACCCATATACTTTGTTTAAAGTGTTCTTACGTAATCCCAAATTGTCTATGTTCAAGGAAGCTATGTTGGTCAGACAGTACTGATTGATATTGTGCGCTCATAAATTGTCCTGAGTAGGCTAACTGCTTACGACAGACTAACGAGTTCGTCCAATATTCGTAAATTTGTCGTACATTGTTGAACAAAACAAGCCATATAATTTACGATTTTCAGCTCAGGAAGTTCATTTTTGTAACTGATGGTTTACTGTCCTTCGTCAGACTCAGTACACGTTTATATTGTACATGAACTGTTTGAATAGCCACTCATCCCCGAGTGAATGGTGTTGTGATTTGTTACGTTTTGCTTCGTGTTCACAATATCTGTTCAACGCAAATCATCCAACTAGTCACTGTTACATCGAACAACTATATCAGCGTTCCTCATCATTTCATCGAGCGGACAAAGACAGGAGAATTACTGATTAGCAGTAGGTGGTATTAGTTGATATAACTTGTACATCACTCACAAATGATTGTAGATCCCTTATTCCCATAGACACGTTTACCATCCTCCTTAGAAAAGAGGCACTATACTGAAGCTTCGTTCTTGTCAGAGCTTGTCAACAGCACATATCCCTGCCGTGGGCGGGACTTCAAGTTTGGCCACGCGTTCATGAGGCGAACGCTCCAATGATATCTTACTAAGCACGACTGATTTACCATAAACAAACGCTAAGCCACATTCTCTTGTAAGTAATGCTGATATTGTCTGATCGCTTGAAGAAGAGGCATAATGACTATCTTATCAACACTATTCCATGACCTCACGGTTAGGACCTCTCTCTTCTCCAATCACAGAAACTAATATTTTGGACAATATTTTGGTTACTAATGAGTAGTATGATATTTTGGTTGATGTAATTTGAACGGAGAAGTCAGAAAGTTTTTGCACATTGTATCTCTCGAGCAGATTTCGTTGCATCTAGCCAGATACGTACAGCAGTTTATGAGTTTATCTAATGAATTCCACTGGACACTGTGGAACCAAATGACAGGATCAACAACCACACACACGTCAATGCGCATCAGTAACGGGAGCAATCTGGTGCTGATGAACAAGTCTTTCTGTACGCAGAGGGGGGCTTCCAACTGTTAATTGCTACTGCCTCCATGAACTGCAGAAGCCTTGGAGTTTTTGTCACATAACATGTTTGAAATACCCTCTCCAGGTTTAACTGAGGCCAACCTGTCTCGAACCATCGATAACCCCGGTTCTTCATGACTTGCCACATTCTGACTTCTTTGAGACATTGTGGTATCCAGAAGTGTTTGTATACCCAAACTAGAACGTGTTCATTCACCCACATGAGTAGTTGTCTCTTCGTTCTGCCGAAATACGTGCACTGGTCCTCATAGGAGAATTCATCAGTTACGTATAATTCGGCATTTATATTTGACCCGACGGATACGTTAGGCAACAAAAACGGGAAGGCTTTTCCGGTTGACGGAGGAGGTAGCAATTAACAGTTGGAAGCCACTCCTCTACGTGGAGAAAGACTTGTCCTGGTAACTGATGTGCACTGTGTGTGTGGTTGTTGATTTTGTTATCTGACATCACAATGTCCATTGAACTTTGCTATATAAACTCATAGACTGCAGCGTGCGTCTGATGAAATGCGCCGAAATGCGCACGAGAGATACGTTATGCAATAACTGTTCTTGATTTCTTTGTTCAAATTTGTTACCGGAAAAAGCTGTTTTGCCGATCTAGTCTGATCATCCACTAGAAAAGTAGCTGGCTATAAGGCCTGCGAGGATGCAGAAACTACAGTCAATTGAGAATGAACTTTACTATTCACAGTCATATTTGGCGCCCGATTGAAATTCGGGAGAAGGACTAGACTGATGAACAATTTGACAACGTTATGTGCTATCCGACTTTACGCGGTAGTGTTGACTTGGTCCGTATATGGTTTACTAACCCGTCCACTAGAAAAAGCGGGTCGAATTTCAGTTATCACACAGTCAACTGTTCAAGCCACAAGAACTTAGCGCAGGAGCATTACCTCGCAATTCTGCTCAGTCTGGTTACCGGTTAGTCCAAATTTATATCACGCCGGTTATTTAGAAAAGTCTAGTACGGGCGTTCAATTGTTTTTATAATAATATGTGCTTACCTTGGCCTACTCAATCTGACTGTGGGAATGCGAGCACGACCGTAGTCTTCGACGGCCTAGCAACAGATAACACACCGGGATGCTGTTCAACAATACACAACGAAGCGCCGATACACTAGGCTTCACCAAAGGTTGACCAATTCAACATTATTATTTACGGGATTATAACGCGTGGCTTTTCAAAGTAAATTCCTATGGATTCCATGGCTTCTTCGGTTGCCCATCCGTTTACAATACTCAGGTTATGATGTTCAGTCGGGCGCTGTTGTGATGTACGTATCGATTAGCTTGACAATCGATTGGTCGAATTAGGTATAATAATTACCAAAAGACACCCGGGCGGGTCAGAACAAAAATTTATATTATTCGTGTCAGGTTTATGCTGACTGAATTCTGTTTACTGCCTCTGTGTACGTTTGATTCACGCTGGCCGAATGCTGAAAATCACTGTGTTCATTTTTTTTAAATAATATGTAGATAATTAGACAACCAGATGTCAACATCACACTAGTTATGTCGTCATGTTGTGTTAGTAAACTAAGTTAAGAGTATTTCGCGTTTTAATGTAGGTCCGCAAATGCAATGGTTATCAGTAAGTGCTGGATACCCACTAATACGGAATGTTTCATTCCAAAGTTTTACAATAGATCAGAATGAAAATATGAGTAGAAGCTGAACGGTTGTTAGAACCGTTTGATTCCCCCAACTTCGCTGTATCGAAGTCATCACAAACAGACAAATATTGTTAGGTGGTAACACTTAGTTTATTTCCATTAAGTGCATTTGTAAAACCACTGGTCTGGATATAATGAGGGTGTGGCAACTATATTTCTTCCAATTTAGAATGTCAATATGTCAACTTAAAATGATCCAGTTAATTGAGTTCAGGCACCTGGCGGAAGAGCACCCTTTTCTGAAGGAGTCAATCAATCTCAGTGTTTTTCAGCCTCCCTATGTGCACACTGGTCGCGCGACCGTGTTCGATTTTAAAACCCAACCAACACCTTTTGGGACAACTTAAATTGACATCGGGACATCTTAAATTAGAAAAGGTATAGAACGCCTGCTAAACATGGTGCACATTGTAACAAAACAGTGGGAGTTACCCAACAATAATGCCACTTGCGTGAGGGCTTATACGCACATATGACTTATCGATATAGGTTGATCTGCATAGTTTACGTGAATGCGGATAGCTTCGGGTTCCAAAGACATACTAACACGCTGAACAACACGAATGAACTAACCAAGTGACCAAATTCTATTATTTGTTTCATCAGTTCAGGTGCCAGCCACCTGCCTAGAAATTGTGTTGGTCGTGTATCATATGGAATCGCCTGCACCAACCGCATACATATATGGATTTTGACATGTTTTGTTACCAATTCTGATCAATTCAATTACAGAAGTATTCACAAGTTATATGATTAGATTATGAGCAGCAATATAACCAAGAGCACGGGAAATACTTTGAGAAAGCTCAAAGTCCATGAGAATTTGTACATTTTTTCAGCTGCAGTCATGCAACACTTTACAAGAAAAACCCCTTAACTCAAAAACACTGAATAACTGTCAGTGTTCTTTTAGCGTGTTTTGACCTTGATTAAGCAAACAAAGGCAGGTGTTCAACCGTCTTAGGCTTGTAGCGATGGTTTGTGACTAGTGTTCAGCAAGACCACTGTCTTATGAACTTGTCGTGGTCCAGAAGGTAAGCCGGTTTATCAACTGATACATGATTCTAATTTTCACATTCTGTAAACGTATTTCGCATGTCTCCGGAGTGAAACTCCTCAAGGTGACCACATAACGTCCGCCATTTTCGCTTTTTAATTGTTCTTCACTAGACGTCCTCTCACTTTCTCCCTCTGTCCACATACATTTGGCTTACCTTCAAACAATATACGCCCGTTCACATTCGCGTAATCTGTCTCAAATTTTGAGTCAACTATAAGATGTACATCGGTCTATGCTTGCCGATGTGAGACTGTTTACGGATGTCACACGCTTTAATGAAGTTGTCAGCGTGTGCAGCTGTCAGTTTCTGATATACTTGTTCACAGCCGGGTTCACAAGTTCACGGGTTGTTATAAGAGGGAGAACGATCTTTGGTTGTGTGTTTCTGTCTCCATGTAGATCAGGGGGAAATTGTGGTGGATGGTTTGTAAGTGTAAGTCAAAGGTGGATGGAGATAAATTAAAAGAAATTCTAACAAATCTACTGGCCGCAATCAAGTCGCCAACCAGTACAGGAACACACTGAAACAGCATTCCATCGGATATACCCATTTAATCATCTGTGGGACTAGGCTAGATAACAGTTAGCTTGTTGTGATGGTTTACTCTCACTATCTAGTAATGTTTTAAAATTCTCAATCGATTCAACCCTGATCACAGAGTTGGACACTACGTTCCACTGTAAGCAGATGTGAACTGTGAAGCAGTTCTTTGTGTAGAGTAACCTGCCCGTTGCATAACCCACTTTCAGTGATCTTGAAAGTTATCCTTACGGAACGCTGCTACCGACGGTGAACCATCCCACTGCGCAGCCATTCACCTTGACCTTGAACCTAGTCCAGTTAGGGAATCCTAAGGTCATGCGAGAAAGCGCTGTTCGAAACTATATGTATCCAATTTCTGCAGCAAAACAAAGGGTGACCAATCCTCTCAAAATCTTTGGAAAAGGCAAGATAAACTAAATCAATAGCCAATCCTGCGTTGGCAGTCTTCAGGCAAAAGTCACAAACACCCACTAGATTCTTGACGTATGAATATTCTTTCCAGAAGCTTTGCTGTTCCTTGACGGCAAGTCTGAGATCTTCAACCTGGGTCAGAAGAGAGTCATCCAGTAACACCTCTGTTGTTTTAAAGACCACTACATGTAATGCTATTGGTCTACAGTTTGCTGGATGGTCTCTGCATCCATCTTTGAAGATTGGTGTAGTTGTGAATTGTTTCTAGGCATTTGGTAGACGGTCAGTTGTCAGGGCGCGATGAAATATTGCTACAAACGGTCCTACCAATTCGATGGTACAACTTTTCCCGATAAAAACAGATATCAAGTCTGAACAAAGTGGCTTGTGGGTTGGAAGGTTCTCTAATTTGATTCTGACTTGTGGCTCTGAACTTCGAAGTGACTCAGTTAAGTTGCTTTCTGTGTGCTCAAAAGTCATTCGTACTTTGTAGTTATACACGCGTACGTACTGTTTATCCAGAATGTTGGTAAACCTATCATAGGTTTGCACTCGTGAAATGCCACCCTTATTCCTCGTGTGTTCAGCGACTTCGCTGTAAAAGCACTTAGGATTCACCTCCAGCTTTTGGGCAAGACCACGTTGACAGCAAAATCAATCCGTTCCTATAGCAGCCATGCGACGATTGTGCCACATGACATACTGAGCAAACGCAAGTTCAATTTGTTCTAGTTGGTACCTGTTCCAGGCTGAGCGTTTCAATGTAATCAGACGTTTGGTTCTATTCTCTAAGCATATCGGCTTTCCAGTAGGTCGGAGATACTTCGCTGGAACGTAGCTGTTAACGACATCGGAGACTTCTTCAGTGATGAGCGGCCCGTGATCATGCAGGTTGGCTATGGTAATGAGGTCGGGCCATTCAACCTTGCTAGGTCCTGGCTTCAGCCCTGTGGAGTTTGCCTTGTGGTTTATTTTTGACTTGTATTTGAAAAGACATGTTGTCTAGTTCCGTGCAAATGTTTGAATTCAACCATACTATGATCACTACGACTAAATGGAGCTGTGACATGTAGACTGCCTATCATGTCAACCTCACTGATAAGAATATAACCAAGACAATAGGGTACTTGGCCCAACCGCCACCTCGTATTATCCTGGACATATGGGAATAGTCCAGCTTTCACTAATACATCAAATAAACTTCCGGAGCAGGAAGACGTTGCAGCATTACCTAAATGGTTCGTGAATCCCAGCTACGGATGATTAAAATCTCCCAATACTAATGTTCGAGTATAACCTTAAGATGGTATTCTATGTAGAGCATTGTACAACGTGATTTCGACATCCCTTTCCATGTGAAGGCGATCTATACATCACACCAATCAAACGAAAGAAGCTTTCAATGGTGTTAATTACTTGCCAGATTGATTCCGGAAGATGCAGTCGCAGCTTGTCATGAGCTCCCAAGGTCTTTAAGTGCAAGCCTAAGTGAAGAGATGTACCACCTCCCTTACCGACTTGCCTATCATTGCAAAGCATCGTTGTACCAAGGATGGACAGTCCACTGTCCCCTACTTCCTTACACCAAATCTCCATGATTCCTACCATAAATTGATTTTACAGTGAACAGAATCCTCAGAGTTCGTCCAGTTCGTCAAACAATGAAGCTGCTCTGGTATAAAAATAACGCTAGGAAGCGCTGTCCCTGTCTCCAGTCCGCATAGCAGATAAACCCACCTGATAGGAGTCATCGAGTGAGGGGGGATGAGTCAGTTTGTTGTGGCCTTGAGGCCGTCATCTCCTATTGGAATGGCGGTGAGTCAGGGTTTATCTGAACTCCTGAACTGAACTCGGTATTTGCGTGAGAGCCATCCGGAGTTTCATCACATTGACTAATGGTCCAGTAACGATGTCTGGTCAGTAACCTACTGTCGCTTTCATGATCTTAGTCACTCACGTGATCAATGCAAAGCATGTGCCTGCCTACTGACTTCTAGTGGTAAGAAAGGTGTTTGATGCTGTAGCTGAAACACTTATTCTTAGATAAGAACAAGAGTGGGAAATCATATAGCCACATTATCTTGGAAAATTCCTGGCTGGTACAGAAAATGGTCTGGTCTCACTACGGCCGTTTATTGGATCAAAGTGTATGCTTCTCCCGTCGGTCAGTGAAAACGCAATTGTTCGACCACCCTACTGTCAACAACCAAAAGAAAATGGCAAGTGTCACAGCCACGATGCATACGGGCACAGATCAGCACATTAACCATATGTGGTAGGAAAAACTATTCAAATGTATACGTTCGTACGCGCATCACGTACTTCGATTTGGAGCAATTGAACGCACCAACCGCATCAAAAGTATGAACACAAGTACGGTCACGCAGGTGCTAAAAGGTACAGCGTGTAAATTTTGTGGCAGGAAGTAGTGGTATGATTAATATTCATTTTTACAGGATGACTTAATCGTATTCTGCCGTACATAATTTTTCGGCATTCCATTTAGCCGGCATACGTCTTACCACTTAAAATCAGCCATTGTTTGGGATAAGGCAGAACCACAACGAATAATCATACGTAAAAGGTTTACCTTTAGTTTCGACTTAAACACATCTCAGTGTTCTACAGTGGAACCCACATTTTGATAATTTATTGAATGGTCCGTGAACTTTTCAACCCTTTTGTATCTACACCCTGTTACACCTCTTTACTCAGACGGACTTGCAAACAAACGTGAGGAATACTCTAGAACCGGATGAGTCCAACACGCAGTATGGGCGTCTGGTCCTTCTCCCAAACCACTTAGTCTTCCTGTCTGCTTCCTCGCAACCAGATGGCTCACAACTGTGGAATATGACTTGGGAATTCAAAGTAAGTCAATTATAACAGTTCGTGAATAAGAATCGCTGATTGCACTTTTGGGTTGTCTGTAGTAAGCTTGAAATTATAGACTGGAGAACAAGCAAAAGTGGTTGAGCGTTCACATATGATAATTCGGCCATTCCTAATCTGAGATCAAAGGCGCAGATGTTAAACACGGTTGACTCATGAACAGCGTGGCCGAGGTCCTAGTCCCGGCAGTGGCAAGGATATGCACTACTGACGAGCTCTGATGAGAGCGAAACTCGAGTCTAGTGCTTCTTTTCGAAAGGGGCCGACTGGAAAGTCTATGGGAATGCGACAGCTGTGATCAGTTGTGAGTGATGTTCAACTTGAAAGAACAGTAAGTGTGGCAGATTTAATTATTTTGCAAGTGGACGAATTGCTGTCGATCTGGGTTTTTACCGGGTTCACACCAGCGGCAGAAATGGTGTAGATGGAAGAAGCTAGCTTCAAAGCTCGGCTGGTACGGCATTTGCCGCATTTTAGCATGCCGTTTCTGCAGGTTTTCGCTGGTTTGTATCTGGTGAAAACCCAGATTTTCGCAATTGGATTTCCTCCAAAAATAAAAATTACTGCGTGCAGTATTGTGCTATTTATAATATGTCAGTAGTAACACTTCCACAATAAAATTACACCGGGACAGCATGCATTCCTTTTTTCCCTAGCACCGACTCTCCCAAGAAGGCAGAAAACTGGGTCGTCCAACGAGAGTAAGCTCCATAACAAGAACAACTTGGTACTAATTTTCAGTGTGGTTACTCATAGCTTATTGGCTAACCATGGTACTCTTCCTGAGGCTTCCTTTTCCTCGATTGTTTGTTTCCATGGCCCCCTTTGGCCACCACTTTTGAAAGAATAAGAGTACCTTAGAATCTGTCAGGATTCGAGGCTACACGCAGTCTATCGCAGCAGATGTAAGCCTCGTGATTCGGACAGATCAAGACAGAGTATTGAAGGTTCACTCGGATAGAACTGGTTCTGTACATAAATAACTAATGGTTAGCAAATTGTACAATTTACAACCAAGTGGACTCTGAGCACGGAACTAAACAGTCAGCAATTATCAGTCAATAATGCGGTGAGGTAGACAATTCAATGAAGCAGCAAAAGATAAACGAAGAAAAGTTCAAGCAAGAGTTCGCAGTATCAATTCAGGATGTGTTACGCGTAAGAGTGTGAGAAATGTCTGGGCAGTATTTAATGTAACCAACGCATGGGGACATATCTAAAAGACCTACAGTACGATCATTTTTCCAGTGAGGTGCACGTATAGAAGCAGTTGAGACTGACATTGTACAGTCCAAAGCCCGTGGCTAGATAGCGGGGTGGTAGCATCACGGGCATGGTATGAGAATCCCTTGTTTCGATCCTCCAGGCCAGTGTCCTGCTACCGCGCGCTCATTTCCACTTGTAGTAGTCTGAACACAAACTTCATTGATTCTGGCTAGAATCAGCAAGGCCTTAAACGAGAAGAAACGAGCAAACTGGAAAACTGGACGAAAACTACTTGTTCCCGAAGTATTCACCTAGTTGGCGGGAACAATGAGACTACGACATTACCAGACTCTCCATAACTGACCATTCCATCATCTAGTTCGCTTTCTATTAAAACTAAAAAAAGTACATGAAGTATCAACAACATCCCAAGAACAGCTACCAAACAGCCTGCAGTAATTAACTGAACCTGAGACTTAGCAGCTTAGAGTTCAACAGAAGAATCTTATCTACGCTGATGCCCCTGTTACTCAGCCCAATGAACCAATCGTTTTCACATGGCGACCACGATTTCGTTGTTCGAAATATACCTGCGCCCAGTCGCTGAACGAACACTGCAGTCGTCTAAGAGCAACATAATTTGCCTTTTCAAGTTCATTTCACTGTCAGGCTGCTTTAGCTAAGCGATGACAATCTATCTTTTCAATCACACCATCCGAATGAGTATTCACCCTGCTCCAAAAATGGAATAAGTATCTTTCAAAACACCTGGTATCCTCACCTTCTCCAAGTTTCACTGTTCAAGCAACAGAGAAGTGAGATCTTTGTCCACCTTATGAATACGTCGTACCGTTCTGCTTACCTTTCTGCAGCACAAGTCTTTGTTTTTTATTATGCTGGAAAAAATAATCCAGCTTCGTCACATTTGTTCTCACTACCGGTAAACCAGGCTAGATCGATGCAAACAGTGTCCCGGTTGTTCCTGCATTAAAAGAATATAGGCTAGTGTTATCTCCTGACGGAATCTAAAGAGCTATATGTTGACTGTTGTAAAATTATATCGGAGTTGATGAGCTATCTACTGGAGTGAACTTCAGTATGTTTTTTTTAAATTGGGGATATCGAATTTTCCAGTACCCATGTGTGCTGCTGACGGTTAGCTGCTCTTCTCCTCTTTAAAGCTAACAACACTCGTACCTACAGGCAGCCCGGCAACTGCAACGTCAAGTTATCACTCCTATTCAACTGAATAGTTTCCAGTTACCCCTTCAATGTTGAGTGTTTTCAGTAAGCTCCGTCTGAAATAACCTGACCATGAGCAAAATTCGAGTGTTGCGTATCAATGGGAACAGACATCCGCGAAGTTTGTGATGCACCCTTACGAGTAACCGCAATCTAGAGTGAACGGTCGATAACCTGATTGTTGTTAGATGTTCATCTTTGTGAGTATTGTAGCATGAATCGCACCGGCGGGAAGAGAAGGGCTAGTCTTGAAGCCAGGAAGTCGAAGGACTAAAACCGACTATATACGTGTATATGCACTACATGTGCCGCTTAACCAAGGCGAATGACGATGCACTACTGCCAGCGGATACTGATGCACGTCAGTCATGCAAAATAGGGTTCGCACTCGTCCTATATTTTCGCATATCTTGTAATAGATTTCTTGCAATAATCTACTTCCCGGGCCAAACAGCTTTTGTGGTTAGGATACAATGTTGTTACGTTTGGTCCCAGCCTAAGCTGGCAGAGTGATAACCGTATCACACTCTTCCTGAGTCTTGCCTTGAAGTTTACAAGAAGCTCAGAGGTGTATGCATTAGCGAAGACCGAGAAAAGGATTGGGCCGGATTAACAAGCCCACGTAGGTCATTTTTATACAATCACCACCACAATAACTTTCATCCTTTTTAGTTCCACCTAACCCGAAATCGGACTGCGCTGCTCAGATTTCATGAAATTGACAACAGCGTAAAGATAACCCGGAATAGTGTTGTGAATGTGACGAAGCAGTTATGGTAGTGATCATAATAGGGATCATGGCCTTCTCCAATACCATACGATTTTTACGGAATTTGACCATCATAAGATATCCGCACCAAATTTAGTACGAATGAATTCAAACAGTTTGAGAGTCATGTTTAACGTGTTATTGATAAATGGATTGAGAATAACACGATGTTATGAGGAAGTTCAGGGGAATTTGAAGCATCCCAACATTTAGTCAATTTTGTAACACCAGGCATCCCGAGGTGGCTGAAACGTAGGGTGTTAACTCTAAGTTTCAACCACTTCGGGAGTTAGTGTGATTTCGATTAGTTGTTATGGTTGTAAACTCAACAAATCTCACGTGACTTCTGTTTCTTTGTTGATGTGATTTCGATTGCAACACTCCTGAGGAATGCCACCCGAGGTGGTTGAAACGTAGAGTATTACAATTTGCTCATAACGTTGTGTTATTCTCAATCCATTTATCAAATTGACCGTCACTTACAAAAGCGCTGAACGCATAGCAATGTCATTGTGTAGGAGAGCATTTTGTGGCCAAATGTGGCAGAACTCACTTAACAGGCCTCTGTCTGAAGCAGGCAAATGCCGTGGCCAACTTAACATCAATTAGTCGACTAAAAGTGCAACCGAATCGCGTATCTAGTAACAAGGTGTGATATCAAAAATTGTTCTGTTTAGGCATGTGATCAGACATGCAAGTTGTTTCGAGTGACCAGTCACCCGATCGTTCCTTACATCTGATGCCAACTAGCTGCATATTGCCAGAATTTACCATCACTTTACTGTGCAGCAGCTGACGATCCAACGGCATTTGCTAATAAAATGTGATTATGCCAGCGTTGCATCTCCGCTTTGTTACCATGACCAGGGCGATAGTGATTTCTCGGTTGTCCCAGATGTAGTACGGGACGACCGGTTCTGGTTTGGTTTAGTGGACAACTTGCAACCTACAGAAGAAGAAAATGTTGCGTAAAATCCACATCGCATCGATACGATATTATGCCAAGGTGAACACTACTTTACACAATGTGAAGTGTATCATATCTGGGACAACTCGTGAGTAACTGCTAGTGCAATCAGATAGACGGAAAATCAAAATATGACCCAAAAGGACAGTCGTACGACGTGGCCACAAGCCTTTCAATTAAACCTGAAAGCTCTCTTTGTTCCCAACTAGAGATCTCAAGACCACTTTAGTGAAATGACAAATAGTATGCAGCAGAAAAAACGTTAATAGTCTGGTTAACACAGTGAAGACTTCTTGAATTCGCATCATGTAGTAAGATATTTTTGCTGTTTCAGGGAAATTGCATTAATTTGCACTTTTCGCGTGAGTTTCAATGCAAGATCGGAAGATTCAATTCCATACATTGGTTAACGTAAAGTCCTACCTAAAATAGACACTCGATACAAACCTCAACTGTGTTCCATCGGATTAAAATCACGTTCGATGTCAAATTGTCTTTTACCCTCAATTTGTTTGCACACTTGCGCTATCCCCTTACGTTATCTAATCGCTGGAGTTGTCAACCGAGGAAAACGGATGACTTTGTCACACATTCTCACAGACCTCACCATCCACCGCTTGTATGAAGGTTAACAGCGTCGCGCGAGCCACAACTTCTTGTAAACTGTGCTGTTCTGCTATGACAGGAAAACAAATTAAACGTCTGGCACACGGTATGAATTTTTCGGGTCACGGTTTGAGTAGGTTCTGAAGTAAGCACCATTTCGACACACCATTGAGCTGTAGTAGGCGATTTCGTTCTGGCCAACCGCAGTAAATGTCGTTCGTCTCTTTCTACTGTAATTCGTTTTTTGCTTTCTGCCTCAATTACGACACGTTTATCCGGTTAAAGGTAGCGCGACATCCACTTTCTTAAAGTGATCAAGGAAACTTACATAGAACTGGCGATTCACTGTCGTGACTTACCTACTTGAAAGAGATTAATAGAGTGCCATCTGTTGCTGCAACTAAGCATGGTGTACTGAGACAGCTAACCAGATTGATTACACAAGTGCACATTTTTTGATGTTGAGTCATTTCACACAGACCAGTCGCAGAATGTCAGACCGAGAGGGTCACACAATACACAAGAGTGACTAATCAAGGAGATCAGATATTGACACAAGGTGCAGCCCAGCATCGACAAGTGACCACAGGAAGTTGTTAACAAAAGACGCTCATACGAGCTACCTAAATATCAGATGTTAACTCTCCTCACATAGTGTCACGTAACCTCTTGCAGTCCCACCAAAATTGTGTCCTAGGATTGATTCCTATAAACACTTCCCCAGAAGACGGATCCCATTATTAATATAATGTGGATGGGTAACGGTAAAGTATGTGAGACTTGACACGTGGTGTAATCATACTGGAAGCAGTAAAAGGTCTGAAGACAAACTCTGGACGTGATCGTTCCATCCGGGACAGACCAGTAACACGCGAACCAGCATCATAGACGAAATGTGCATGCAAACAAGGAACACGTCAATGTTCATTACGGCGAAAAATGAACAGCCGTCTGAGGTTGCAAAAATGTTTAGTTAACCTTAATGGTAATAGTCTGAGTTTTAGTCGCACAGCAACCAAGACCAAATTCATTGGAAGCTTCGTATTTGAATTACCAAAAGTGATCCTTCTACGATCGATGCATAGATTTTGTGGATTGTTCACCCTATGATGCTTGCAAAGCTACCTAGGGCGAACACCCATTCCGAGTAGCAACGCACTGGTGTACGTCAGCAATGTGTCGCAGAATACGCGGTTCAGATCATTTAGTACAGTCTTACGAGGAATCAGATTGGGCTGAATTTCTGCACGATCGACTCAAAGAACTGAAATGACTTTTCCAGTTCAACAGCACAGTTAGAGGTATTCCGCGTAGAAGTTTCAGTCCACTGACTCCGATGCGTGTTTGAGACCGTCATTTCTAAATGAACGATACTGTTCGAATCGATTTTTTCAGTCTTCACAATGAACGCCTAGTGATTCTGACTACCTTGTACCAAATAGCAATGTTGAGATGTTCTGTCAATGAAATAATAGTTTCGCAGTATTTCGCACTGCTTTAGCATATCGGAAAGACCACAAAAGATCTGCTTGTCACTTGTCGTATACTTTGTCGGTCGCCCTGCTAACGGCCTTCAGAATTAGGGTCCTAGTCCAAACGGTTCTCTTCAAACGTTAATAGTACGAACGAGGATAATCTATGTTGGCACCATAAAAACCACACATGGTGAAACATAACCCACTTGAAAGATAGTAAACCCTGTTTTGCAGAAATGACTTTCAGTACCTTCTGGTATCAAACATAACTTCTAAGCTACTACAAATTGAACATCATCCACATATGATCACAACCATCGCATATAGCCAGTCCAGTTAGAAGCTCCGCACCATACACGACTTTTACTATCGTTAATGCTCAACACAATGCCGATAACTTCGAAATAGGCAAAACCAAATTATCATATCAAAATGACAAGTCACAACCCGATCGTTAAAGATGGAGACTAGGTGGAATAGCTCTGCTCCTCTCCAAACAGAATTTGTCGTATATTATACCTGGAAGTCCTCGAATTTAGAAGTCTGGGGGGGGGGAAATCCTTTACAAGAGGAATTCATGTGAAGTTGATGTTACCACCAGTATGTTTAGAATGAACAGCTCTCAGTGTTTATTGTACTAATGGTCCCTGGCTGTATAGAACAACCTACTAAAGATAGAAGCCATAATAAATTATCGACAGGCCGCTGACAGGCAAATCTTCATTCTGGTATCACATCTACATAAACGAAGTTCAGTTTCACTTATACGGACCTCTCGTGAACTTCCTATCAACAATCATTAGTCGGAAAAAGTTATCTGTGTCTCACTATCTGAACGAAACCATCGTCATGTGCGTTGCACGCGACTGAAAGTCACTTGCAATTCGCCGTTCACACTGTTCATCCAGTTCGCCTGCACCCAGTCTTCGATGTGAGATCATACACTGAAAATCACCAGCCGTTTGGTACATGAACGGTTGTACATTGTAAAAATGTGTTGTCCCATAGATCCATGGGCTATTATATGTATATGCATCATCAAAGAAAACACCGTTAAACCAATAGATGGACAAAAACACTTGTTTGAACTTACAGAAACAAAGAGTTCGTTTTGGAGCATACGCCACACGAAACAATCTGCAATAAATGCAACTAAGCCCGTCTGCATACTGTGCGAATCTAACGTAAGTCTGCGGTTCTGACAAACTGGGCTCGGGACGCAACATGATGACTGATTCCGGGACGGTTCGACCGACGCTTTCTCACACACCACAGCCGGTGGATCCATGGGCCAACGGCGGACTAGGTGTTGACGATGTGGTGCCAACATGAATGGTTGCACGGTTTGGGCATGCTGTGACAGCACATGAATCGCCATCATGGAGTTGGAAACCTCAGTAGGGTCTGTCCAACATCCAGGTCATCGTGTAACGGTTGTGCCCGCTTAGGACAGACAAAGTTGCACCAATTCTATGTACCAAGTCTGCATCATTTTTCAGTGCGTAGGCTACATGTAATCTGAGCTGATGCAGCCTGCATAAGAATACACCGCGGAATAGAGTGACCGTGCTGGCCGGACATGTGAACAGATAAGACTGTGGTGAAGCATGGAGCTTAAATTTTATGGAGTTCAAGTTCACCGTTCTGTATGAAACTGTGATATTCTCAATGCTGAACTTGATTGAAACTTTCGGATGGTGTGTAATTTAGCTGCTGAATCCGTCCGAATCGATATGGCCAGTGTCTTCACGTAGAAATCAAATTGCAATCCAGTTGAACAGTTTAAAACATGTCCAAGACGCGGTTTCATTCGTTCTCTTCAATCATTTTACTTTAAATCAACAATCACAGAAAAGTATTTTAATTACAACGGAACAGACAAAAGACTTGCATGACAAGATCTATGCTCGGGCAGATTTCGTTGTATTTCTGTTGGTGTTCACTGTAGATGACTCAAATGTACTGAATTTTAAAACACTAAACAAAGTTTACAATCAGCGTGGTTTCTACTAAGGCAACGTCAATGTCGTAAACAGTCCTTTCTATATACATAAAATAATATGATGACATCTGATTACAGATGCCTCGGCATACAGCAACGGTTTTTTGTTCTGAAATGAAGGCAGAACCCGATATGACTTGGAGGAGTCAGTCACAGTTTGCATCATCAGGTGATGCTTCAGGATCAATAAAGTTGGCTTCTTCTACTCGTCAGGAATCCAGTTGGCGGTTAGTAAACCTATCTTCGTATGGGTTCGGTAACCCTGATTCCAAACTGGCTCTCAGCTTTGCCAACACAGGATGCTACGCATCAATCTTTGTACTCATAGATTATGTGCGGTTCGATTAACTTAGACGTCAATTTCTTGACCGGGGACATGGGCATTTCGATAGTTCAGTATGCGACTACCGGCTCTGCGGCAAAGAACGTGCAGTCAACAGCTGACCTCAGGTGTTGTACAACTAATTGACACATGATGGTTCCTTCGAACAGCAATTGTAAAACTATTATTTTCGACGTTGATTTTACCATGATAGCAACCAAGTCGGTTTTAAACTATGACCTTTTTGTATTGTTGCTGTGGTTTGGGATCTTAAGCATTTAACTCGTATGCAATAAACACCAGCAGAGATGTCACGAAGTCTGCTAGAGCATAATTCATGTAATGTCAGTCTTACTGTTCTATTCAAAGTTACAATCAACGACGGATTATAATGGGTTGAGGAATAACAGTCAGGTGAGTAAGCCAGTCAAACTTATGCTGATGCAAACTAATAGTCCACGTAAATGATTGCTACGTGCACCAGATGGATTGATGCCATCCAGTCGACTAGGCCTCCGTGAATACGTTTCAACCGTATAGATAGTACGGTGATTGGAACCACATTAGCAAAAGAATAAAAGTCACATGGGTTTACAATGGTTAGATCAGCATGCTCTGCGTCCAAAGTGAGTGTTTTGATCTGTTTGCCAGTAAATTAGTGTGAGACTGATGCCGTAGACAACGAGCGTCTATGTTTGGTGTTCTCTAGCAGACCAACTCCATTAAGTTTTTGGTAATCATCTAGTACTATTGAACTCGATATTATGGTGCATCAAGTCAGTGCGATGCGAACAATCAATGGGAAAATGGACTAATCGTTAAACGACTGTAGAGAACTGCTAGCCATACATTATAATATTGACACCAGTATAATATTCCCATTATCAAATCGATATTCTTTCATTCATCCATTCGTGATCTGTATTGTTTGTCTTCATTCGATAGCTGGATGACTTGCGTCTGGGCGCTTCAGAGTCGACGACGCACGACTCACCGTGGTTCGATGTTTGGGACATCTCAGTGGCTGAACCGATCAAGTCTGTGATAAGGATATATTGTCCCAATCGGCTCAACCTAGATGCATGGATCGAAGATGTTTGCTGTGCACTCATGGCTTTGAGTAAGCACTTTTGACATGCCCACAAACCGTTTTGTTAATATCACATTTGGAACATCAATTATCGTTTATTGACCTCGTCAAACACTATTTAAAGTTGCTTACTGAACGGTGCGTTCCAACAGCTCTGACATACACGATATGGCTGAGTGAGTTACGCGAAAGTTTGAGACAATCAGTCGCCACTTATGTCATTAAACTGTACGTTGTGACGAACTCCGAGTGATTTTGTCCCACATCCTGTTGGTTAACTGACTTGGATCCAATGTGGAGTGAGACCACAACAGCGCAGGGTCATTTGCGTACAGATGTTCAAGGGGAGAAATCACGGCCATGATGATTTACTCACGGGTCCGTTGAGTTGCATACTAAGCACTGTTACATTCATCAAAAATTTTGTCATACAAATTGTAAATCCGGTTAATGCACATATCGACATCAGACAGGTCCATATCACGTCATAGTTCTAAATGTGAAACTTGTCGAAAATAGAGTTCCATTATTCTGGTCTTCATAAGAAACGTGTTAAACAGCAAGCGCTTGCTAGGTTTCTAACTGTCTGAGATTACATAATCATTCAAATTTAAACAAATTTTCCTCATTTGCCGCAGATAAAGGTGACAGACTTTTCGAACGTTCTTCAAGAACATAGGTTACAAGTGAAATGTGACATAACTAATTAATTAGATTAGCGAATAGATGAAGTGCAGAGTAGGTAAAACAAAAAACAAACAAGGAAACAGAACCAAAGAAAAATTGAGTTAACCTGCATCAACTCATCTCCTCCATATTTTCTTTGTGGGTGGGTTGATGACCGACCAGTCTCGAAGCGCCGACTCATTCAAGGTCACAATATTCGCAATGCCAAGTGGCCACGTGATGCCAATGTTCGCCTTGCACGCCACTATCCAGTACTGACAGCAAAATACGTTCAAAGTCTGTGTGGTCTGAATAGCAAACCTTTATGTGAACCGATTCAATACGGCCTATTTCAACAAACGGAGAGCTACAATAACTGCCCCAAGATCCCTTCGGTATTTGTTCGACACACGCATCCCAGCTTACGGAGCTGACATATGCGCTTTCATCTGATGAGGATAACAATTTCGACCGGAGATTTTGGGTAGTTTTTTATGCGTCCCTTTGAAATCCTGTGCTGTAGGACTCCTGGTGAAATTAAATTATGCTCAACCCTTTTCGAGAGAACATTCGTAGATCTCATCAGTAAGACGACGGTGATTCATTTGTAACAGATTCATTGGTGAACTGTTCCCAAGGTGTCCTTCCAATTAAGTCGTACTAGTCAATGTTAGCAATTGTATAGCAGTGGCTATTGGGCGAACTAGACCATTTGCCTACACACTAGTTAGAAAATACCTGAACAACACCCTACAGAACTAGCTTTCCCGGTCACTTTTTGTTGACTTGCCATCAATCCAGAAGGGTCACATTTCTCATTCTGACTACCATCGAAACAGTTTGAAAACTACTTCCATTCTACGATCACTCTTGTGTACGTTTGTGAATACGATCTTCTCAGAAGTTGATCTGGGCGATAATTCATATTGCTGTCTGAATTCAGCGTACTTGCATAATGCTTGTCAACGTGAGCAAGGCTCTGAGCAACAGACAGTCACAACCAAATCACGGAACCATTGTCCTTCATGCCCAGAACCAGGTACAATATATGTCTCAACAATAAACACTCCAAAGAGTTTGTGGGAGGGAGAACAGTTCGGTCCAAATCTAATTCGGTCGATATGAGTGCTGCACAATAGATTAGACTATGTTAATTCATCAGAATAACTATGCTAGAACTATGAGAATGAGTAATGTCGGGGTCTTATCATGACTTCTTTGTGCTCTGGACACTCAAAGCGAACATGTGGTATTGAATAATCTCAACTTGCAGATCCCAGAGGTGATTACATAATCACTATATAATGCTGAAGGACCACACGTCTAAGTAAACAATGGTGGTAGTTTGGATTATATGATCAAGAACAAATTTATAGACGTCACGTCAACTAACGTTTTTGTAATGTGACTGCGTGATTGGAATGTGATAATTTCAGGCTGCACATCTCCAAACAGGATCCACATTACATTGGGTTGAAACTAGGAAGTTTCGGTTAATAGAATGACGTCATAATTGATGTCTTCAGTGAGTCAAACACCAAGTTGAGAAGGTAAGTATGAAAACAGATGTTTTACAGAATACTGTTCAGTTAGTTACTTTTTTTAGAAGCTCCCAAAATCAATCATCCGTGGTTCATCTCTTTCTGCTTTTTGGTTGAGGAATTTTTACTTCAGCATATTGTTATTACTGTTCAAGATTTAAAACGAGGTTTCATATCTCTTCTGTGTTCCTTCATTTATAAGGGATCTATCGTGTAGACCACTTCTGGCAACTATCCAACGATTATTTGATAGTCATTGATTTCGCATGGTTCGTGGAACAAAACTACAGTTGGATAAGTCTCAGATTATTTTTAGTAGGGTACAAGCCAGATGTAGTTTTTGTGGGCAATGATCACGAACAGAGTTATGTAGTTATCGATCCGTCCTGAAGTGACTGGGCAAGCAACCTGGGTGTGGACTAATAAAAACGATACACCATTTCTTTCCGGAAGGAACTGAGTTTATTTGATGCCCCCAGATGTGGTTCTTATGTGGATCTGAGAGGTTTGTTCCTTCAATGGAGATGCTTAAGTCCAACTCCATGTACCCCGCAAATGTGCTTTTTGGATGAGGATGGTTCGTTTTGGAGGATATGTTCCTCAGGGTTCATTGTAGTGAGTTTTGCTGATCGCTTCGTAACCAGTGGGGCAAGCATATGTCTGTGTGAGTAACTGTGTGCTCGCCAGTGTTGACTAGACCAATTCTAATAATCTGGCCTGAAAAAATGTAGTCTACCCAGTGCCGCCAATTCATTTTTCCTCAATACTGCTGCCTATTGCCGTTAGTGAGCATCACTCAGGCTCGGTTGGCTACATAATACTGGATGAAAAGAGTCTACTGTGTGTTTGGTCGCCTGTGTCGTGCAGTTTGTTTCGTCGAGTGCTGTGGTTTCTGTTTCCAACTTACATTCATGAACAAAGATGAATATGATGATTCGTAGCTCCCAGCCCGGACGGGTCTAAAATGTGCGCATGATATAAACTGCATTGCGCTCTCGAAGACCTGTTGCATGTTAGTAGACGTACAACAGCCGAGGAACCACTTATTCTGATTGAATTAATCTACCTGATACCACTGTGTGTTCCGGTAAGTATAGCCCACGTGATCTTCAAAGAAAGCTGGTCGGTCATTCAACCAGTCGACCTTGAACACGTCAGAAATTCCATATATGTAGTGGCTACACGTGTAGTAAACCCCATCGTGCTAAACCAGTTGCCAGTGGGATTAGGGAACACCAGCTCAGTCTCTCCGATCTAAACGACGATAACATATACTTGGACTGAACCACAAACACCTCGCCTTAGGATACTCCTTAAGTCACCCGTCCAAATGCCCGAAGTAGAACCATGAATTATCAGTTCGCTTCTCACATTCTAATCGATCGCCGACGGTTTTGGTACTTGCCGATCAGCATAACGAGGTAGATGGGATTTTGTCCAGTCTAATCCAATAATGACGGTCACATGTAAGTATGAAAGAGAGGTATTGACTAGTTGAATGACAATCTTAATCGGCGACAGCTTCACGCAGCCATAATCACACTGAACGTTTGAATATCCAACTGCTGCATATCGGTAAATGTGGGTCAGTTAGGATGGATGGTAATATTGTTGCCATAGGATGTGCCTGTCGCACCTGTGCCGGTTGGGTGCTACAGATCATCCTGCTCACGTTCTCCCAAGAACTCATACGCTGGGTTGTATTACGCCACGGCAGAATCGTGCAACACCGTATATCGAGTCAGACACAACGAGCGATCGTCTCTACCTGCCAAACGGCTGGCGAAATCCCCTCTACCCCTACCTGGTAATGCAAACTGTAACATGGTACATATACTTTTCGCGACTAGAAATCACGTCAGAGATAGATACAAGTGAACACCATTATGATAACTGATGGTGCATACATTAAACGTCGAGGTAGTTTGTATCCGCCGGTCGTTCTGCATTCGTTGCGTAATCGGTAGGATCCTCATTCATACCGTTTTGCACAAAAGTGATGTGAAACTAGCGCAGTATGGGGATTGTAGGGATCGACTTCCGATTGGTTAGTTAGATTTACATACTATTTCAGGTCCTCTCCACCGAATTTGATATCCTCAAACAACTAATCAAAACTCAACGACGGTAAACTGCTGTGGTTTAGAGTTACTGGTGCTTAAACGGTTACTCGGTACAATTTTAACGGACTCGGCAGGTTGGTCGACAGAGCATAAAGGTATGCTGTTCGATCGGAATATGGAAAACTGGCCGACGGATTGCCAGAAGATCACAGAAAGTTAAATGAAAGAGGATCAGGGGTGTACTACTCAACAGTGATGTGGACACTTCCACAATGCAAGGTGACGGCATCAGTTATCGTCTAGACGGCTGGATGGGATGGGTTATTCCCTTTGTATCATATCGACATTAATTAGAATATCAGTGTACTTATCGTAAGAATATTTACCATAAATATTGTCTGTCCAGAATAATCCGATGCTGTGAACGACCAATAACACTATGTAGTGGTCTTTAGGCAGTCTGACAGCGGAAACATTGCTTTTTCATATGAATTCATGCTGATCATTTCGTTTCCGCTTTTGTAAGTTTCGTGTGGTACCTAGATTAAGGTGTCAAGTCAAACGGAGTGGTGACAGCTATTGTTGAGGTCTGTGAAAATCGACCTATCAGAAAATGGACATAACTCAACGACGGATGAACAATAAGGAGAAGTGAATCCATGTGCTTAAAAGCACAACCAGCTGAGACTGCCAGTCGCACTGTTTCTCTCACCAGGCCCGAGAAGGCTAGTCGGTACTGACTGGCACTCTAGCAAGCTCAGCAAAGCCGAATGGGAGCTAAGTGCCGGAAATCAGTTGCTCATCTTCTTGTTAGGAAATGTACTGTTGTAAACCCTTCTAAGCCGTACGCTGGTTTGTTTTAGCTGTGTAATTCGTTTGGCAAAATTCGGATCCTCGTCCCCGTAATATTAGCACCCAAAATCTCAGTCCCGAATAGTAACGCGATTGTCCCGTATTCACTCCCAAGGCAAACCAAAAAAAGACGCGTTCAAATACAGAGCTTTGTTCCGCCCCCAAAACGTGTGCGACCAAGGCGACAAATATATATATATATATATATATATATATATATATATATATATATATATCATGCGCGGGGGCCAAACAGAGAAGGACA
>LUCH01000073.1:362426-398800 GCA_013368495.1 Paragonimus heterotremus
TCGATGACTCTATGACTAACATTTTTCTTAAGGTTGAACTCAGAAATCCTTAAACCTGTTGAGTGATATTTTGCTTACTGGTATGTGGCATGAGATTTCAGTCATTACATACAGAAATACGTTGTCTCTGTCATTCATGCCACTGGAGAAGCAACAGCAGACGATGGTATACTTCTTAGTGCACACACTCAGGGATTGTTCTGTTGATATGGGCAAACAGTCAAATGAATAATATTGCGATTTTTGCTCTCTCTCTCTCTGGCGCCCAAAGTACCCGACAAGTCGTTAGGTGTGATGGATGCAGGAGTGGACAAAAACGGGATGAAATATTTAGTAACCCAAAGGCAAGAAGGTTATATTCTTGCGTACTACCTCTCAAGAATTATGACTTCTCCAAACGTCCACATGGAATTTGTGAACTCAAACTGGTCATTACATAAGCTTGCCTGTCTGTCCTTCGTGCTCCCAGTTATCCATCAGAATGATGCCAACTGAATCGCCTTTCGTCTGTCTACATGATTCGACACCACGCTACTTACAGCGCCTTATCGCCTGGTCCCTCTAGTATCTCACCGTCAGTGGGCATACACGTAATATACGCCTAGATCCTATGTACCGTTTGTTTAACAGTCCTCGCAATATGTTTATGGATTATGAATGTTACTTGAGTATGACCAAAAACAAACATACTCAATTTCAACGTTTCGAATAGCCCCCACAAGTTCATCGGAAGTAAATATGGTTTGGCGAACAGTCTGTTCTCGGTTATTCATCATCGGGCCAATTACAGGACTGGTGACTCGTAGAACAAACAACGCCACCGAAAAGACCTACAACGCCAGTCTCGTTCAGACCCAACTCGGTAGGTTACGTACAAATCAAAGATGTGTTGTATAAATTTGTGACCTCATCGGGTCAACAACATAACACTTGCTAATTATTGTTACAATTACAGTACTTTGTAAGTAGTGCTGGTAAAACCAATAAACATCTGAATAGTATCAGATAAATAGGCAAAGTGTAATGCAAATAACAGGCAAATAACAGGTGCACTTACAGCAAGGGTTCGGACAAAATACGCAGATGTAATCCGAGAATGTGTTAGTGGAGTGTTGGGTGGAATCGTATGGATGTCGACATAGTGATATACAGGATGGAAACACTGTGTAGTTCACTGACCACTGTAGCTGTGTTTTGTTCACCGGCACGCAAGAGACCCAGATAAACTGTTAACATGTCTGGACTGTCTCCTTGTCTTATCTGCTTCGGCGGATACACTGGGTGGAATCACTTGCCGCAGACCAATGTCCGAGACGAGGTTGACTTCGTCTATTTCTGTTTGCATGCGCGCGTGTGTGCGCGCTTGCACGTAACATTGAAGCCAGTGCTGTTGGTATACTGTGGACTGTTCGAAGCCTCTGCGGGTACAAGCCCGTAAGGGCTGTTCGGCTGTAGGTGTGCAGCCTTGCAATCGGGTCACATGCTACAGGGAGCCGGTCCAGACATATGACCTTGACCACACAACAGTGTAATGTTGCAACCCTATATCACATGGTTGTCAAGCCAGCCAAGTCAAGGGCAATTTGTCACATAGTTAAGTTGAACGGTTCTGAATTGGAAGGCAATTAGGTGACTAAATTGACTTCCGGAGGTCGTACGTGTGTAACCAGAGGCCATGACAACTATGGGATCTGGACGAATGTCTTCTGAGCTGAATTCCAACCGCTACAGCGGTGGCCAGATTGCGAACATTGACACCTTTGAAGCGACGGCTGGGCAGACGGTGGATGCACCGGAGAGCCACCTCCGATGAGCCTTGGTGGCCTGTGTCAACGAGGTGCACTGGATTTGCACTTGCAATTGACTTCACTACGCCCTTATCCAGTCATGTTGGGAAAGGCGCCTAGGTGTGCGACGGACGTAACCCGCTACACAGGGGCAGGTGAAAGAGTAAACACAGAATGAGGTCACGGATGTAGGTAACGTCTTTGAGCTGTACCTAACCTACTGGGGTTGGATGTGAGCGAGGATCGCAGTTGTGCTGCGTTGTAGGTCTTTTCAGTGGTGTTAATCATTTCACGAGTCACCAATTCAGTCAACACCTCGCTTTTGTGACTTAATGTCATATAAACCAACCTCTTTTCCAAAGACTGGTGTTTCACTTTTGGTGATGTCAGTTGATGTCTGTTAATAAAGTTTTGTGGATGGGCGTTCTCTGTGAATATCTACCGTAAAAATGTCATGTTCGTTTCATTTGTGTCATCCGTACGTATTTTCATAGCTGTGTCAAACTACGAACGAGATTTCTTTTCTACTTGAGTGGTACGTAGCTGAAAAAAATAAGTACACTGACTGTCCCAAGTGCCTTTTTTGTAAGTGTCCGTCTGAACCGAAATGTGTTCACGACAATTCAGTGCCATACCCATGAAATATATTCTCCATCATTCTCAACCTCAAGGGTGAAGTTTAGATCCAAAGTTTCGTTACTCATTTAGATAACATCGTCCGCGTATCCCTTGTAGAACGTGCTATGCTCAATGATCCTACGAAGCCTAGTTCTTTTTAACATTGTTATGAAGATATTTGTCAACCGTGAGTTTAACGGTGACCCCATCGCAACACCATCCTTCTGACGGCATATTTATCTTTAACCTGAATCTGTGCATATTACATACCAGTTAATATCAGCTGCTTGAATATGTCCGGTTGCGCAACCCACAGTTGTGCGGTCGGAAGTAATCGGTCCAGACCTCAGTTGTCATGATCCCCCGTTACTCAAGTGACACCACCGGAGGTCAGTTCAGTCACGTAATTCAGAATCAGTCGACTTAATCATGTGACAAATTGCTCTTGACTCTGTTGACCCGCCAACCATGATGATATAAAGTGTTACGTAACTGGCCCGATGATGAATATCTGTAAACAGACTGTTTGACACATCATCTTCCAATATACTCAATCTCATTGTCGTCGTAAAACGCTTGTTTCTTTTGTTAGTGGTTATTTTAGACAGAACGTTTCATGGGAAGTTTGAAGCTGCCATGTTTCTCTGGACATATTATGTACAAACGTACAGTTTTATTGTTAACGTTTAACACATTTGTCTCTTCTCTGTCCGCCAAGTGTAAAGAATTTGCCAAAATTGGTAGCAGTCGACCATCTTTCCCATCGCGTAAAGTTAAGTGTGCATCAACAGCCAAAAGTTTTCTGATCATGGTTACAATGAATGTGTAGGCAGCTGGTCCTTTAGAAGCACTGTCTGGCTAATGAGTGCGCCTGAGCGGATGACCCCCTTTTTGAATGCAAGTTCCACAAAACCACACATTGTAAGCAGATGATGTTATAATGTTAACATCTCCGAACCGTAAACGGAACAGATGTGAGACCATATTGTGAATCATGCTAACGGTCATTACTCAGTAAGTCACAGCGAGTTAAATCCAAAAGAATTTTAAGTGTCAACTCATTGTAACTTAACCAAGGAACTAATGGACTATCAGAATGTTTGAAGCATTCTAGCTGCTGATGTAAGTCATGCAAAAAAGAGTCGATTTTCTCGAATACCACATAAGGAACCATATCACTCCGTTGGTTTACAGTGAACATTCGAAACAACTTGACATGCCACGGGAACTGTTGAGTACGCGTCAAGGCTATCTGTGTGCCCCACACTCGTGCTGAGACTCGAGCTACGTTCTGGTTGGTCGCGTCTTCAACGTCGTCACAAAACACCACCTTAAGACCAGATTGCCAGAAGATGCACGTGATTACACTCTTTCGCAAAATAGTTGACAAGGTCTTGGCATCGCCTGGTTGCCAAAAGCCAAACCTTACATTGGTCTCGTTGTTGCGTAAGCACGCTCTCTCCTCAGTATCAATCGGCTAGGTGCCCATCATTGCATACCTAACGAACTCTCTTCCACTATACACTGAAAAGCATTTCGTCACGAAATGTCGTTGGTATCAAGAGTGTAAACGTTCCAAAATCTCCTAACACGTAACCGTAGTTGGTGTGACAATCAATCAATCAGCAGAAAATGGGCATTCAGCAAAGAATATCCAGGCGATCGATATTGTGAAGTAAGTACATTTAGGTAAAATGCATTAAATGAATAGGGATAGCCATGCGCATTTGATTTCTGATCCGCACCTGCTAATCGATGCCAACATCTCCCAATTACTTTGCTGAGCACAGTAAGTAGTCTGGTATGTTGTAGAGCAACCTGACCCGATTGTAACGCTGTTTAAACCATTTTGTGTTTTTTTTTTTATCGGTAATGTACCTACTTGTCATTTTGGTCACTCCGATCTAGTAAGCGTGAAAGAACTTCATGTGGTTTCCGATTAAAATATCTTCAATTGTCACATGTTCTTGAACAAGAAACCACATTTTTAATTACATCTTCAGGCCAGAAAACACTAACAGCATTCTAATAACGCTTACTTCTAGCCTGTAGTGCTTTCTGAGTTGTCATCATTTGCTCAGGTGCATACGTGGGTTTTACAAGGCAGACCAAACTCTCAACCAATCAGGCAATGCTCTTAAACAGTCTTACATGTTAGAAGCTGCTGTAGGAATGATTTTGTTGAAGTACATTCAGTTTTACTTCATACGATGCTTGATGTTAACCAATGTTCTGGATCGCATATGGATTAGACGTTACAATCAGAATGTTAAAATCTCGCCAGAGTCAGTCCAGGTAATTGAGACCTGAACACTACTTCATTGTCCGTTGTGTGTGTGTGTGTGTGTCACCTAACTACTTTTTTTGCTCCATGCAGCCGGAATTTACCCCAGACTATACTGTCTGGAGAACGAACAATTCTTTCATGTTAACCATACCAAGGGCACGACCAGATTTGAACGGAACATATGAGCTTCGGATATACGGGGACACGGATGTGTACTGTACGCGAACGCAACTTGATGTGGAGCAGACCAGACTGCGGAGCTCCAGTTATAAGCTCACGTACGTTTATGGCTGTGTCAATTAAATGTCACGGATTGATCATTAGCTTGTGTGTAGATATTTTGATTTGATGGGTTCTGTGCTCCTTTCGTCTAAGTGAGACTCATTTGGCCGTTTGCGCCATTCCAGGGCAAACTCGATGTTGTGATTGTGGCCATCGTGAAGACAAAGGTGGAGTTGGTATACTTGACGTTTTCATAGTATGCATTCCGATAGAAAAACAGCCTGTACAATCGTCTCTTTAATGGACGTCATTTGAAATTTTTGCTAGTGGTGCATAGAAACATGCCTGCTAAAGTACGATGGAATACTTGAAAAATTCTCATTTATTCGAGGAACAGGAAATTTAGCAGACCTAGTTCTTCGATATCATTACTTTGATATATTCTAGATTTAAGCCTTTCATGTGTATGTGATCTCTGATCTGTTTTTCAGTCCTGCTGACGGTCTCAAACCTTTATTCACCAAGCGCCTTCATGACCACACGATGGATGTCGGCGATTGCCTTCGGCTCACTGTTCGCGTGATGGCAGAGCCACCTGCCGTTATTGTGTGGTGAGTGTCCGTCAACCGTCAGTAAAACTTTGCTCATGGGATCCGTCATGAGTATCAGCATAAGTTTTCTGCTACACTCTTGAGAAAAAGTTAACAGACTGGTTTTGCAGGTCGTCACCATTAAATACCCAATATGCATTTGCACACTAGTGGACAAGACAGTCGGTCAGGGTTAGTTCACATCAGTTGGACGGTTTTCACCAGATATGAAAGAGGACGTGGTTTTCGCTCACGGTTGGCATGCACATAGATGCACGAGTTTATTGACAACGATCGTCTGGGTAACTAACAGATTTTCATAGAAACTCTCAGTACTTGTCGAGTCTTCGCTTGACTGGTCACCATATCTCGCCTACCGTACTCAACCAAACCGGTACGAATTCGCCATACTAAGTGGCCTTTTTACTTGAACAGGTGAATTTAACCCATGCACAACGCTGGATCGATCACTCAGAGCATTATTACATTAAAATATCCAGTGCTTCTGGACGGATAATATTGTTGGTGAATATCCTGTAATAAATCCTCATAGCTAAAAGCATTAGTGGTGTGATCCAAATAAACAAACACATTCTTCACGTTTGTCCAACTAACAATATGTGCATAGACCGAATTCCCCTATAGTTTCTATTACCGGAATGTCCATTCGATCGTTACGTTTTTATATGCGTTGTACTGAGTCAAATCAGGTGTGCACTCGGTGAACGTACGTTATTCGGAGGTGATCATGGAACTGGTGGGTACTGTGAAGTAAACAATACTGATCATTATGAAATGTTTCATTTGTTCTCGTCGGGTGGATATATTCGATTAAACACATACGAAAAACCAGAGTTGCTAATGCGAGTCTTTCTGTTACGGCCAAGCTAAATAACCGATTGAAACTACCCGTGATAAGTCTGTTCAAGCAAAGCAAATAAGATTCGGAGGGTATTCCAAATGAAAGGCTTGCTTAAGGAGTTCACCTCAAAAGATGTCTTTTTAAAGCAGAAATGCTAATTCAGTCTTGCTCAACAGGAGATCAGTGTCGCAGTGGTCAACACGGTTACCTACTGAAAACTTGACTAGAGTTCAACCCTCAGGCGTGACAATGTTATGTACTATTGATTAATTTTAACAAAAGCGATGCTTGACACCAGTGCTCGCTGAAACTCCTATCCGAATGAGAAAGATGTGATCAAATGTGAGTGATGTTCAAATTGAAATTAACTAACTCCACGGCTATTCATTCGTAAACATGATTCGATCACGTGTGTCAAAGAGGATATAGAGCAGGTGTGTGTAACAGAACTGCATAACTCTGAACGCCTATATTTTCTGGTTCATAAAATATGGTTGAGAGCATTAATACAAGTCAAAAATTGTAGTACGAAAATTCAAACCAAAATTCAGGTTTCCCATGCAACTACTATTGTAACTTGGTCACGAGTACTAACCAGTCTGTCCGACTTCCCTGAGAGGATGAAAATCCTGACAATCCATGTTTCCGCCATCCCCTCCCAAACCATTGGCTTTGGGCTATATTGACACTGGATTGGAACAAATCGATGGGGGTTATTAATGTATCAAAACTGCGGTATCTGAACGACTCCGGTATTTAATGCCATCGAGGATATATCCATTTCTGATAAATATGCTTGGTAATAATGCTGTTTGTCAGCATCTCTTAACTGAACATGTTGCAACCGAACTTCCTCTTATGGCGGATAGTGGTATTTTTCGAGTAAACTTTGTAAAGCGCAATTCAGCCTACTTCAATCAGTACGCACAAATATCTCCACGTCATTCTAGGTCTTAGTCATCGCACTGATACCCTTTTGCCCCGTATATTCTATGTCAACCCAAACTAGTCCGTTTATCTGCCTGTTCACTGACTGGCATTCGTGAGAAAACACAGACCATAAGTGCAAATGTTTCCGATTAAGGTTTAGGATCAATGTTTTCATTTCACCGAAGACGCATACCACAAAGGTGCAGCGGCTTCTTAATAGTGGGATGCAACATTCCCTGTATGCTACATATGGTCTATCCATAGATTGCAAAGATAAGCCTCATTATCCTTAGCTGGCTCTCGTAAATGAACCCGAATGTGGCGTTTCCTGTCCTACATATTTTAAACCATTATTTAGAGTTTATCAGGAATTATGTGGTAACAAGACATACTGATATGAAGTATATATGGCTTAATAATGAAGCCATAAAACTGACAAATGTCTTACACTGATTCGCGTTTTAACAACACGGCTAGGTAACGTCACGCTACAGTCAACAAATGGTGCGATAAACCTATAGCTGGCCTGAGGTACCCGTTTTTATGGGAAACTCGTTACTTTACAATCAGTCGTCTCATAAACCAGGTTCATTCATAAATAGTGAAAACATCGTGATAACACACTCCGATAGGGAAATACCGTATTTCACTTTATCAATTTGCACAGTTGCATGTTAGTTCCCAGCCGTGCGTTGCCGTTCAAACGTTGAGGCTTTGACGGCAGCCAGGTGCCATCCATAATGATCTATGGGATGATGGAGCCGAGAAATTTAACGTGCCAGCTAGTACTGTTGTGACTGCAAAAGACTCTTGGCTTGTAAAGTTGTTTATTGCACGAACTCCTGTACAGGTTATATTAAACATGGGACCACGAACACGTACACTCATTTGCACAGCTGACGTGCATTCACACACACTGGGTAGCAGTATGTTGTCATTCGCTTTGATGCCACTGTCCCCATAGTGCACACACACTATTCCGATAGTCGCTTCTGGTCCATCGTCTTCCTGGCGTTGAGGCTTGCTTTTTAGTTCCCGAGTGTACGCACTGTACTACTCACAAACAAGGCTGTTTGTTGTAGAACGTATGTATAGTACGACCGTGGTTACAGTGATGTAGTTGGGCCGTTCGCTGGCCAGACTTGGTCAAGATACTTGTTTCGGGGTAAGCTGTATAGGCAAGCCTTTTACCTGGAATTCCCGTGAGATGTTTAGCTACCGGATTTTGTTCTCGGATGTCTAATTATGGGATCATCTGTACACTGTTGATTGTCATAAACCCGCGAGTTGCAGCTGCCACTGACTGTTTCGCCAGGATTAGTGGTGTAGTTTTGGTTCATGCTGGCGTGAAAGTAAATAAAATAGCAGAGTTTAGATGGGACTCTAGTGCGAAAAATCTGGGCCTCAGCTGGACTCGAACCAGTGATAGGAACCGCATGCGCAGATGTGGTAGGGCGCTTGGCGCGTTTGGACATGCTGTTCCTGGCACTGGCTTGAATCTAGTCAAGCCCAGATTTTCCATAGTTGAGTTCCATCCGCCCCATGAAGTCTACTGTTTCGACCGGTGTGATTGATCCTCGTTTGCCTTCGAAATACAAACGATAGCTGTTGGTCATCAGTCCTGTAGGCATTTCACAAAATCAAGTTTTTAAAATCCCCATTCACTTAGGTTTTCTACATGTTGCGCACCTCGAAAAATGTGACATGTATCGTGCCCCCTCCGAAACTATGGTTGACGTCGCTGCCGTGGTTGGCTCATATGGCCGTGTTCTGATTGGACAAAGTTTATGATCGATGGAAACGCGCCACACCACCCACCATGTGGGCCAGGAGGTGTTAACTGGACTTGGCGCCGTCCGCATTACTGGGTCTACTGGCCCAAACAGGCACACGCCTTTGGTTCCAATAGGCACGGCTACCGAGTCATACTTAGGGTTTACTCATTTATTACACCACTAGTGTAGTTCGCAGCACACAGTGGACGGGCAAAACAAACTGGTGTGTTGACACTGACACTTTGTGTATGAGATTGCATTAGACTTTCACATATGACCGTAGTAAGCTCGGTGTTTGCTTTCCATTTGTCATTTAAGGAGGCTAGTTCGGGAGAACATTCCAATCAGTGTTTACTTAGCCACTTGAATGAACGGACACCGTAGAATATCCGCAAACCTACCTCATTCTGCTGACTTCGTTTGAATCGGTCTTGGGCTCTTTCAGTATCCGTTTCCATAATTCCCCCGCAAATGCCACTCCCGTATGAAGTCTTTTCTATGCTCCTTTTTGGAGATCTCTGCACCTGCTTGATTGCTGATACCTCGATATAATTGACACTTGCGTCCTAGCAGTGACGGTAATTGAATGATGTAGTTATTCCGCCGATCGATGCCGGAGGCTCGTTGACAACGGACTTGAACACGAGCAGTTTAACAAGCAGGAACGAGTAAGATAATGTTGCCGACCAAAACAGAGTTTTCAAGGCGAAAATAAGAGACCAAAATGACTACTTTCGTTCTCTTGGCGCTGGATATTATATGTTCTCGTAGCTCGACAGTAATCTAACTTAACTTAGACTCAACCGAAGGGTAAACGACCACCTGACAGGTTTTTAGCGATTAGGGGCGCTCTTTATAGGTCTGTCCAAGACACTAGGTTGTTCGTTCTATTCGTCCTTAATTTTTCAAATGTTGTCAGATCACCAGTTTTGCTTTATGTTGATGACGGAAAAACAGACAGCGAGCGATACAAGGTTCCCCTGGATGTGCATGCGCTTCAATACAACTCCTTATTTTGTGTTCTATAGACTACCACCCACCGTCCAACACCGTTAACTGGTAAATCTTGCATACCCGTAATGAAACATGTGCCATATAGCATTTGGGCGATCAAATCCAAAGGTTTCCGAATGCGAAAAAAGCCCGGGAACAGCAATGGAAAACGATTTAGGTCTACCGACAATTTAGCACCTTTTGCTAAGAAACACAAGTGATACTGAATCGTTCAGGGCTAGCACGTGACCGACTTCCTCCCTAGGGATTCTCCCCAATATGTAGCCACACTGTAGGCCATCACATAGAAACAGACACAGATCTGTCATCTGTATCTACAAAACATGTGATTGCTATTGAGCCGTCCAGATAGGGCTATTAAAAGACTAATGCGCTCAGGATACATTTTCATCCATAGGTCACGGACCCTTACAGATTACTTGGATCTGTTGTACAAACCCATGCAAATGAATTGGCTAATATATAGACAGAATTTCTTCTCAGTTATGAGGTACCCATTTTGGAACGTACTACCTAACTCAGTGGTAGCCACTGATTCCGTTGAGATGTTAAAAACTCCATTCGATCTGCACATATGCGGAGTTCAACCGGAACTACTCTGTCAACGTACTCATCATATATGCACGTATACTTGCTTTGTTGGTGTCGGTCTGCATATCAGGCGGTTGTGATAGCGTGGCGCATCAGTGGATTGAGACACTACACGTGACTGTTTTCTTCAAATCCAATTTTCTTTCCTCACAACTAATTTCTTCACATCTGTGAATCATCGGTCTCCGGATAAAATAACAGCAAGAATGCTTAAACTCTTTAGAGTCGCTTAAACGTAGGGATGTCCCGACCAAGTATGTGAACGTGCTGTCGGCGCTTTACTCCCATACTTCAACTCAGGTTAGGGTTTACGGTAAACCGTTTGACAGTTTCAGCACCAGAAGCGACGTACGTCAAAGCTGACCTCTTTCACCATTTTTGTTAAAATTTTGTGATGGATGATATAATGCAGGATCGTCTCAAGCAGTCACAAAATGCCGGCGTGAACCTCCTACCTGGTGGAAGATTGACTGATCATGATCATCATAACACTTTCCAAGCAGCACAAGCAACGCTGGACGATATTTCGCGTCCTGCGAAGTACTTCGGAATGCATTGGTCAACCTGAAAGTGCAAAGTACTTCTGCAAGATTGCTGTAATTACGTAGATTTATCGTTAGATAATGAAATTATGGAGGTTGTTGGCCAGTTTGTTTATTTGGGAAGCTGCATTAGCGACAGTGACGGCGCAGGGAATGAAAGAGAAGCGTGTATCTCTAGGCTAGGACGGTGTTTGCTAATTTAGGACACCTTTGGCGACAGCGTGGTATCTTTGATACTCAGAGGTCACGTATACAAGGCGACAGTGAGGGCTGTGTCACTTTGCGGCAGCAAGGCTTGGCCGCTCAAGGTAGCGGACATGAACCGTCTTCAGGTATTTGATCACCGATGTCTGCGTTCGATCGCTGGTGTTGGGTAGCACCAGCGAGTAAGCAACGAGGTGGCTATGAAGCGGGCATTTGGTACTGATTAGGTTAGGTCACGTGCTAAGGATACCCGCTAGTCATCTGCCATACCGAGCAGTGTTTGTCGACGTTGTGGCCGATTGACGTAAAGTGCGAGGTGAACAGATGATGACCTGGCGTAGACAAATGAAATCGTTCACGAAGGGGTTGGCCATCGTAGATCTATTTCGTCTCCCGGGCTGAGACCCTTGTGATTCACAGATTCAGTGGCTGGAGACGTTAGGTGAGATGGTGGCTAACCGAGGTCAGTGGCGTGAATGTTGTCATTGTTTGACGGAGTTGTCTGTGAAGTGAGTGCACTTAATGACGCGGGTCAGTGAAAGCCGTGAGGAAGCTGTCTTACTGATGACGCCTTACTTTCAATTACAGACTGGTTGTGTGTTTGTAAGGTGTAGGCACCTTGATGTAAAATGCTATTTTTAGTAGTTAAGTCCCTTCTCATTTCCTTCTTCCTTCTACCTCTGCCCATAAAGGGTTTGATTTATTTTCCCTTTATGTTTGTGTGGCAGTTAAGCACCAAATTGAACCACTGATGAATTGTTGTCTATAATGACGATGATGCTGATAAACCTTCCTTCTTTCTGTCGCCTGTGCACACCTTCGAGCTCATAAACTTGTTTATTGCTTGAATTAACCCCATGTATGCTCGAATGTATGAATGGAGTATAACGTTACATCTTGGTATTTGTTGTAATTCTTCATTCTGGCATCTACGTCGTCTGTGTCGTCGCCCATTATCAGAATTGTTCGTTCGAACATACTTTTTCTTTGCCAAACAGTTAATCTTGAATAGTTCTGAATGTGTGTTCGTATGTTTTAATGATTGATGAATTATAGCACCACCGTCAGATTGAATTGAATCTCGATGTTATCGGCTTCGTTGAAAAGTTGAACTGTCCGCTGTCTTCAATGAAAGATCGAATATCTTGACATCTTCGTTTGTTTGTGAGCCAATCTATGCACTTATTAACATAAATGAAATACATTACTTTCTAAGCATGTTAGAATAACCGTCGCTTTTGCTTCAGAAGCTTTCAAATCGGTTGTGCCTATGGTGTCCAAAAGTATTAAAGAGCAATGCAACGATATTGGGGTATTTTTGGAAGTGAAGTGTCCATGACACTCTTGCAAGAACGGCAATTTGTTTTTATCAGGTCTATGACTAATGGTTAAAAGTCGAGCACATTTGAACATGTCTTGAACTAGAACGTCCAGACTCGGTAACACGAGCACTCAACTGAGAAATGCTAACATGGCCTGGAGGTTGTGGTACCCATTTTTGCAACCTGTCAACATCTTAGCAACGTGCAATAGAATCTGGAAATTTTACATAACCCTACTACTATGGGTCATGATGGACACGTGCTCGTAGTCGTTCAACGTCAGCCACATGGCTATGCTGATCACCATTTGATCTTACTGTTTCCCCATCAGGTTCCCACCTCCCAGACTCCGTGTTAACCCACATGCCTTTCCATCTGTTTAGTGCACCCTTGCACGATAAAATAGGTTGTCTGTTGAATTTCGCGAGATTACATCCGTATGTCTTAACGCGGATGGTGCGGCTCGATCACGTGACGGTTTGTTCATGTTCAACGCACTGCCGATGAGACCCTGCAACAGCGATAGCGATGACTCAATGGCACACACTTAGTTCGGTATACGATTGTAGGCATATAGAATTCATAAGGAATTTACGGATTAGAGGAAGCTGAAAGAGCTTATGTCCATGTGAAACCGTGTTGGACAGACATCCGTCCGAAGACATCGTTATATTATAGCGACCAATTTTTAAAGATACCTTTTGCATAATTCATTTATTCTAAAGGCAGTACAACCGAAATTCAGTCTGTTGCTCATCACTTGTGTTTGTTCGTTGGTTTCGAAAATTAGGTGTTGCTAACTCGCAACTTTTGTTAAAATCTATTGTGGACATTTCATCTTGTCGCTTGAATTTACTTCTGAATGCAGACGCAAACTGTTTTGCATACCAGAATTCTTAAAACAATTCCTCCCATTTTTGATGTTTACCGTGAAGGAAACACAATGGAGCGATCGTGACTGGGGACCACCGGATCAAGCTATTCAACGATGATGCCAATGCCTCTCTTACCATCCGTCAAGTGAGACCTAGTGATCGTGGTCGTTACAGCTGCATCGCCACCAATGCGTTGGGACGAGTAACCACCGAGAGCATTCTTCAAATAAATGGCAAGTCGTTAACTGTTGTGAAAAGAAGCGTGTGTATTAGATGTTGGTTATGGCTTAAAATTACATTCTTTCATGACGAGTAGAATTTGTTTGACGAATTTCTTGTAACTTTAAGTTGGTGTACCGAATCAACTTACTTGTTAGCGTGGAACCACCAACAACAACGACTGACTTATAACAGGTGCTAGAGCCTCATCTACGTGTGTGCGGTCTCTCCTATCTATGTTGTAACTCGTATGGTCCAGTCAGCAACAGTCATTCGCGACGATTAGCTAGTTAAATCTTGGAGGAAGCGTTGGTTAAGTTAGTTCAAAAATAAGGCGGCTGGTGGTGACTTCGGTGATCGTTTGTTGTATGCATGCGGCATTCGTCTGTGCCGATTTATACACAACCAGTAAGGGCGTTTAGAGTAGGCACCCGGACTGCACATTTTTTATAAACAAATCCAGATTACCCAGAATATAGTCACTCTCAGGTCACCAATCATAGTATGATATGCTATCGAAACCGTGGAGCAGAATATCAATTTTAAATGGCTGTCATTTCATATCAAAACACCGTTTTATATGCGGCATCAAGAGATGAACAAAAGATCGATGGGGTGTTAAATCTCAGTTAGCTGTTTGCTTAGCTTGCCGGCGAGACAGCAAATGACAGGTGAGTTCAGTGTGACAGCCATCACCATCGTCACGACGACCTTGAGCTTGACTAGAGGTGTTGGGGCTTGGGCCGCCACTGGCTTCAGCATAGACGTGGAGCATTTCAGAAGAAAACGTTATTGGGGGTTTAAAAATTGATAACAATAGACTAAGCCGATCAACTAGAAATGGTATGAATGCAGGTACATCACTAACTGTGGCACACCGCCATCTCGGCTAGCATTTCTGATCAACGACTCGAGTGATCACGAGAATTCTAGCTACACAGGCGATACCAACACACTACTCAATGGAACAGTCGGAATCCTCATATTTTGCGACTAAATTGATATCTGACCACCACGCGGTTTTATCCAACTGTTGATAGTCTCAGTATGTAATGCTCGGTAAGGGGAACGATCAGTTGGCTTGCAGATTACCTGACCCAATAATCGCAAGCTGTGCACCGTGATTAGTTGACCATCTGATCGCGCTTCCCAATCGTTCCGGAATACGTGTTGGCGAACGACCACATTGCTCACCCGATTAGTCCACTTAAGGTGAATCAACTGGCGCAGACAACCATGGTCAAACATAGCTAGTCTGATAATATATTCGTTGCGAACAGACCATTTTTCCGAACTATAAAGCAAAACAAAATGCATGCAAACATTTTATACCCTTCCTTTCAACGACAATTGAACGTATTTTCCGCGCTACAGATGATGCAGGTTGGCAAGGGAACTTGTGCTTTTGCTATCCAGGGTAATATTTCAGCTGACAAGATGATTCTACCCAAATATGTGTGTCCGTAATCTCAAGTGGACTGTCTACAACAAAAAAGTAGGAATGGGAATGTCCCATTCTTGAAGCAGCATTTTGCACTTTCAAGTTGCGAAGTGCATTCCATACGAACCGGCTGCGGTCGTTCATCTCGTTCACTATGCTCTGTGTGTCTTCAACAGATGGGTTAAGTGAAACAATGTCATCCGTATACTCCATGTCGGTCAACCTAGTGCCACGAAGAAGCTCAGTATCAAGCCCACTGTAGTCCTCAGACTCATCTTCCGGAATGTCGTCTATGAAAAAATTGAACAGGAAGATGGAGATCGGACACTCTTGACGAACACCATTAGAAGTGATAAACATCCGAAACAGTTGTTCATAAACCCCCACTCTGGGTATAGAGTGGTCTCAACACACGTAGTTTTCGGAAGTGCCTTTGTGAGATGACGTTTTAAGCAACCGAGTCGAAAATAGCCCGTAGATCCGAAGCGATCGTGACCATCGGTTGATACATAGGTCTAACAAAATGAAGTATGATTCAGCTCTCTTTGTTTAGTAGATATTGTGATCCGGCATGGAGACTTTATGCATGTTCAGATAAGTCTCATATGTTGACGTTCATGGTGACAGTTGCTCATCAGTCAAATCACGGCAGATGAAGAAATAGTATAAACCACAGTTAAAGGTAAATGCTTAATGTCATCGAACTCACTGCATATGCATCATCTCCTGTAGCCAAAATTCAATGTTTAGCGGGTTGCCACAAGCGCATGTAAATATCTGCACACGTCAGTAACTTTATTTGAGCCCAACCGTATGTTACTACTGTAAACCCTGTTTTTCGTTGGTAGGCATCGAACAGTTTGCTGCCTTGGAAGACGAGGATGACGAGTTCGAGGATCAAGTGAATCGCAATTTAGAGGGGACTGAGCGGAATAAATTAACGTACACCGGTGAGTGAACACTAACCACTTCAACTACGGTATGTACCAAACTAGTCTTGAAGATGTTTTTGAGTGGTATGTTGGTTGACGATGAATATGGGCAGTGGAAAAATCCTTGAAGTCTGTTTCATCCGGCCGGATATTTGGATCTCTCGTATAAATGCTGCTACCGGCTATTTGAGTTCGAAGTCAGCTGCACGATCAATGAAGCACATGCTAAAAATGAGTATGTGCAGAATAGACTTAAAATCTATGATGTTAACCCCCTAGCTAATCGTAAAAAACGCACATTGCTAACTATGTAAAATTCTACATACAGGAAAGCAACTTTTCTGGACGTCAGATACCGTTTTCTTACAATCAGATCGATGAGGAGAATGCCTGTTTGACTATAGTATAAACGAACAATAACTTCAACTACTATTTTAACCACCGATTGCATTAAAAGTTGCGTATTTTTGAGATTATGTTACCGAACGCACAGGTTTTACGGTGCCGTCAGGTTGGGTCAACTCAAACTAATCAACCCCTGTGTAGACAGATGCAGTTTTACATCATTACAATGATAAACATTATAGGTGAAAGTGTTACTGGTATGTAAAATGGCGGACCATAGTCCAAGAAACGAGATAATAGGCATTTTATTATTTTCAATAGTCTGTAATCATAAACACATTTTTAAAAATGTTGAAGAATGGGTCATCACACCGCTTGTTCCGACCAATGGCTGTACATGTATTGTAACGTTCGGCTATGATTGATGGAACCTGTTCTCGCCAATCCGTGCGCCGTAGAAAGTAGTCCCATAAGACAGGTGATATCCACATTAATTAGTAGTATCACGTGACGACTGCCCGATGAAATCAGGTCGCCGACAGACATTCAGTGGAACAAGATGAGTATGCACAATTGGACCAACCCACTGTTGATTATAAACGAACTCCTTCATCAGCATAACCCATGAGGTAATTTCGTTGATCTACGAAAGTCCCAACAGCTTCTGTTATAAAGTACCAAACCTCATAGGCGTAGTTTTTAGATCGCGAATAAACACGTCTCCTACTGAACCCTGTGTTGCTGTCATATGAGTTCTTGGTGCATATGTCGACTCTGTTTGTCTGTGTAAAGACACGTCGAACGAATCCAGTAGGTCTTGAAGACCACAGTGTTAGTCGTTCAGCCGTGTATGTTATAACTCAAATGACAGCCTAGTTAATTAGAACAGGGATCTCTTTCCGTACATAGCGCACTTTGGCTAAGAAAAATAACTGACTTCGTATGTAATCCGATGTAGACGCTGATAAACAATCTTCGAAGACTGGATGCTAGAGTTTAAGTTTTGATAACGCGTAATATGTATTTTTACAAGTTCTTTCTAGCTTCTTGTTGAACAATTCATCTTCGGTGTTTCGTATCTCCGGTTTGATGCAGTCAGTTTCCAACCTGGCCACTGGTTGGTGAACTGGGCTCACGTAAGTTCTCGAACAATGTATCGATCGCATGATAAACTTTTTTACATGTGGATTGCAGTCGTGGGAGCGATTACCTATCCGGCTGAGTACACAGCGAGAATGTGATACATAGAAAAAGATAAGACAAGGATAGAAAAATGACGAACTGATGATAAAGTATTGGTCGGGTGACACGTAGACTCTGGCTGCCCAAAAAGATGAGTGGAGCCAGTAGTGAACACCTCAGATGAACACTCCCTGCGATCGACGGAAGATCATTCTCATTTTCGTCAGATTCCGGAAGGAGTGAATACTGAACCATCTGTCTTCTGCCACTCCTCTGATGAGGTCAATGTTGAGCCTCGAGTTGTTCCTTTTTATTACACACCCTCAAACCTTTAGATGAATGATCAGTAGTACCGACACGAAACGGACTGAAGATCGTTTCGTCGATCCAGTATATAGCCTATCCACAACCTACATGTCCTCTACCTCACGAACAAAGTTCCCCAGATTTGCTTCAGTTTCCCGCAACTTTATACAATTAGGTAGATGAGATAGGTTTTTGATCGTAGAGGAACGGTCGTTTAAACAATGACTGTCAGTCATAGCGGACGTTTACTTGTTGAATTGTGTGTTTGTTCTTATCTTTGAAAAATTCACTTTAATGACAGAACCTGCGGCTGCGTATTTAGAGATTTCATCATTTTGCACTTGCTTCAGAATAGATTTGCGAAGATCACCATGATACTTCGGCTGACATCTGAGACAGTCAGCAAGAATCTGTTCGTAAGTAGTCTTTCTCTTGCTTCTCATCGGTTGATCTTTTTGCCCTGTTCAAGTGCTCAACTGGTACGCGTACGTGCTTCCAACGTGATATGAGGAAGACTGTGTTGTGTCTCATGTAAAGTATTCATGTGAATGCCTAGGCCAGAGACTGTTCTAATCACAACCCTCGGTTGTCGTTCGCAATCTTGACTTGAGGAAACATTCGGTGGATCATACTTGTCTGCTTAAATCATCGTCACACGATCACTTGATGTCTGTCTCTCATGAAGTGCATTCCACCCTCACTCACATGGTCTTCTGTCGATCGAGGTGAGTGCTCCTATAGGGCGCTGATGACCGGATCCGTCCATCCTTTCGATCAGCAAGAGCTTACGTGTCAGCAACTCAATACTCATTTACCGGTCTGCCTTCCACTTGATATTATCTTACATCTGCTCTCCGTGCTTCACATTCTCACTGCACCATCCGATCGATATCGGTTAATCGATAATCATATCATGATTGTAATCCGTATGTGAGAAGACTTATCATGCGATTGATATATTGTTCAACGAAACGCGTGAATTTCCCTCAGCAATTAGTGATTAGGTTTAAATTAACTGTAGCGAACGGGAAATCTGAAAAACCATAGGTGAAATGATTAACACGAAACCGCAAATAGAACAGAATAAAGCCTGACAATTGTGTTCGATCTGAATCTTGCGAGAAAATAGTCTGTTACCGTATGGAAATCTGGTCGGTTTCTTGTTGTATTCGAACTTGACTGATTAATGGTCAGCGATGAACTAGCTGGAGCCCAAGGCTAGCTTCAACACGGTAGCAACTGAAAACCGGGAACTGTGAACGCAGTATTTTTTGAAATTCCAACATTTGTGCTAGTAGCAACAAGTAGGTTACTTAGTTAATCGGTGTGAAACAGTGTTATCCAAAGCATTTTATATTTTCTGAGTGATTTAGCTGCAGAGGATTCTTCTGGTTGATGGTTCTTTGGCCATCGGGGTGAGCATTATATCTAGGATTGGTTACAGTCGTTCTTTTCTTTTGGTCTGTCACCGGCTGTCCTGGAAGCCTGGATTGTCACATTTCTGTCCTAGTTTTACTCGCACATCTCAATCGGCATATGTTGGGGGAAACCTGTGCATTACTAAGAATACTCACCAGGACTAAATCAGTGGGCAAAAAGTGGAGTCAGATTAGATTAGGTCGGATCAGGTGTATCGATGTGTAATCAGATCTGTATGTAATCAGCAAGTATGGAGTTGATATGTGACCAGAACCTGTTAGGTGGTTGTGCACTGCACAGTAAGATAAATACTACTCTTATAGAATCAAGTTTCAGAACCTCTAACATTCATATCGTCCCACGTTCCATCAAAGCAACCGTATATTCTGTGTATCCTCCTACGTCACAAGATCTACTGGAACAACTGTTCTTGTCCACACTGAACCCCGACTGGAATTATCCACATAAACTAAACATTCGGAGCGATGGCATACACTGAGGAAAGGGTTTGATGTTTCTACCTATCATCATGATTTGACTGTCTACATCCCAATCCAATTCTCCATGTATTCGAAATATTAAGGTAACCTAAAATCGCCGCATTGGATTAACTTCACGGTTAAGATGAGCCTGTAGTTAACAAGTGGGTATGCGCTAGACCCTTGTTCATCAACATTTTAAAATGCCTTTCGTGAGAAGCAATCGAAACGTAGTCCCAACAGGCATCGAACTAAATGAACACACTAGGGCTTAGAAACAAACCGTATCGTTCCAGCAATGTTTGGAAATATGATAAGCAGTTAGCTCTAGCCTAATCTGGGAACGACGGCAACAACCATGAGAAAAGAAGAAACAAGAAGCGCGAGGTGAGCTCCAGCCCACTTGGCGGCTCTTGAAAGCGCACAAGGCGAAAAGTGTGTAGAACTTTCAAGTGCGTTAAACAACGCCGAACTGAACGACCCTGGAGAATGGAATGACAGATTAATCGTTTGTAAAATAGCAGTTATTTGCTATGCGCAATTGTTTGCACGACTGAAGAAAGTGCCACTGAGTTCATATCAGATCTCCTGTAGCAGACGTACACAAAACCATGCATACAAAACAGACAAGCGAGAAAACAATTGCATCCGGGATCCTTAGAGAAGCCACATGACCGTTGGTCGCTACAAGTCTGTACCATCTGTGGCAACTCTAGACAAACGCGGAACATAATAGAACAGTAACTGCAGCGTCCATTGTATAAAAATATGGAGACGCAGTAAACATGACATACAACCCAACAGTTAGGTACGTGACCGGAACACAGTCACCAATGTCACAGGTATAGCTAACAAGTACATTGAGTTAGAGTTTTATTCAAAAGATACATGTCAACTAAATCTGAGTGGCAAAATAAACACTGTTAATGCAATATGGTCTATCAGAGATAGCCTGTAAGAGACCTATGTGCATTTGAAGTTTGTTATAGGTGTTTACCCTATTTAGTGATAACGAAAGTAGGAAATTACGTTCTATATATCGTATAACTTGGGAGATAAACCAATATTGTTTGTTTTGTTTGTACCACAGCTCTCCCTCGTACTGCTCCGGAACTTCGTCTGGATTCCGTGGATACCATGAATGTAGCCCTATCTTGGAAGCCATTGACGCAGCCGGATATCTCTTACATCGTTGAATTAAGTCGAGATGGAGGCAAATGGTGGCGACCGATTTTGAACGGTGTCACAGACACTTGTATCAACATACCAAGTGAAGTGGCTTCCCCCTTGGATTCGTTGCTGTTTCGTGTACTGGCTGAAAACAAATTCGGTATTGGTCCTGCATCTCAGCCAATTCGTATTCCAGCCCGAGCCTGCATACCAACCATGCCAGCAACTAAACCAGAGGTGGAATTTGAGGAGGCTGCCGCTGTTTTAATTCGGTGGCCAAAAGCTACTACCGGGTCGTCTACGGAACCCTGTATGGTGGTGGATAATTACGCGATCAATCCACTCACTAGGTTCGGTCATGTATGGTACGCGGTAGAAGTCCGGGAAGGCGCCCAATCAGAATGGCGTCGAGTTGCAACTGACCTTACAGGTCTGTCGTACATGTATCACCTTCGTCCAGGTGTGAGTTCCGCCATTCGCGTTGTGGCATTTAACCAGTTTGGTGAGTCAAATCCAACCCCGATCGCATTGGTACACTTGGATCCGAGCACTCTGGCACCTGCAATGGATTTTGATCCACCATGGGTTGCGGTAACACACCAAGCGTATGATGGTTATTCAAAGCCAGGGCAGCAGAAGACGGGCATCACTGTCTATTGGAAACCCGCCCATATGCCGGAATACTGCACCGCTTGTGTAAGCGGTTTGGAACCGATGTATAGAATTGAATGGCGACGCGGTAGGACTGGAATGTGGCAAGCGTTAGCTGACGATGTGACTGACCCGGAAGCAGGCTTTAGGCTGCCTAACAATTTAGTGATGGCGGTGTTAGATGATGTGAAACGAACGTCGGACACAAAGAATACAATAGCAATCAACAACCAAACTGTAGAGCTTCGAGTATTTTGCTGGAACAAATTTGGTGAAAGTGGTCCAACAAAACCGTGTCGGCTGGTTGCGTCTCAACTATTCAGAGGGCAAACCTACAAAAACAGTATAAAGAACATGGACAAGCATCAAGACTCGACTGTAAGATTGGAAGATTGTTTTAACGAGTGGGACCAATTCCCAGTGGTAACAACTGATGACCACTATCTGCGATTGCGTACCTACATTAATTCAATTAGTCCTGTGGACGGGGTCGACTTGTCGTGGGAGAAATTTACACAAACCTGTTTGCCTAATGGAACCGACGAGATACCAGTAGAAACACATGGCCGATACAGGATTGAGCAGCGCCTACCCGTTGATCATTCTATACAAGAGCGTCTTGGTCGTAGTCGCTATCGTTGGAAAGTTTGCAACATGGATACGGCTCTCATTTACGGTGAAAATTGTGTTTTGGATGTCAGACCAGGGAAAGAGGAACAGGTCTATCGACTGCTAGCTCTCAGTGAAACGGACAATTGTTCCGTCTGGGTTGACGCCTACAATACGATTCGTATTCCATCGCTAGCAGAACTTTGCCCATCGGCGCCAATGGAACTCAATATTCGGACAGTTCCGGTCACAGGATGTACTGTTTCTGCGGAGAACCATTTGTCTTGGAGATCGTCTAATTTGCATCCAGTATTTGCTCAAGGATACGACAAACAAGATAACACGAGCCCCACTGTCCGTTATCGTGTTGAAGCCCGGTCTGTTCAGAGTGATCTGGCACCCTGGCGCCAGGTCTGTGAAACTCTTGCAGACAATACGTACGCAGTGGACAAAAAAGCCGAGGCCGGACTACAACTTATCTATCGGATTACTCCGATAAACGAATTTGGTGAAGGACCTGCATTGATTTCATCACCAATACGCACTCCACCACTCTACTCCAATCTGGAAGGGTAAGTGATCATGTGTTTGATCTCAACTGACGATGATGCGTATTCAACGGGGCGAAATGCCTGACCAGGAGATTTTATTTTATAGGTCATAATATATTACCAAATAACAGTTAACGACTATTATATTTGAATAGACACTTAACAAAGCTTGGTGCGACCCTACGTGATCAGCTATATAATGAGGACATGGGAACGACTTCGACAGACAGCAAATTCGACAGCCGATTTATGATTTGGACGATCAGTATCCAGCTATGCATGCCTAGGTGGACACGTACCCCTCGTGTGACAGGTTGCAACGACACTCCTAGCATGTTGAAAGACAGTGGACTACATTGAGCAGTTATGAGTTATATCGTCCGTCTGATGCCTAGTAGATTGCCCGATCAATCTAAATTTGACAACTAAGACAACTGTCTTAAGTGTAAGACTGTTGTGGGAACACATCAACGTTTGAAACTATTAAACAGCATCTGCATAATGGTTATCGTTTGACAAGAAATTTACAAATGATACCATACAGTAGATGAATTGGAAGTCGTGTGTTGTTGGATCTTAATATTTCGGTTATCTGCTCAACAAACAGCAATCGGATTCAGGGAGTATGAGAAAAGAGAACGAACGGAACGAATATTGGAGATAGTTCAGTCGTTATTACTAAGCCGTAATTTGATCCAAATTACTTTTATGAGTTTATGACAATATAAAAGCAAATTACTAGCGTTCCACTACATTTGCTATCTTACTGTTTTGACGAAATGAGCGATGGGAGCCGATTTTGGTTAATCAACAGATGAGCAGGTTGATACATGTTAAAAATGGTCAGAGGACAGACAAACACTGTCTTCGGTCAAAGAATTCCGACCAATCAAATCAGGGATTAACTCTACTTACTGGAAATGAGTAACCTCAAGTCTCCGACTTTAAGTTTTGAATATTCGACTGATAATAATCTCACTTACTTACTTGGACATCAGACCATCTTGATTCACATTGCAAACAAGTAACACCGAAACGAAATGTAGATGATCAGCTGCTTTGAGTGCCTGTAGCGTTCAATCGGACAAGGACAATCAGTTCAGCGCGCTACACCTGAAATTACCCATTTCACACAAAACCCAGTTGTAGGACCGTCGTTGCACTCTGGGACGGAAGCGTGCAAACTGCATCACAAATTCCCTCCATACGCATAGTCATCCATTACAAAAACGGAAAGTGGATCTCGATTTGTCTGTCCAGATTCATCGTTTGATTCATTTTCGCTCTTCATCTGCTTCCCTGTCAGAATGTGTACACGTATAGGACGTTTGACTGGAATAGCCAGACTTTTTAAGTTCCATCAGAATATGTTTTGGGATACCAAAAACTGCTAAGCTCACTCAGAATGCGATCTGAAACAAATTAATCGCGCCCAGCTGTTCTCAGAAGGTTATCTGTGCTTTTTCCACCAGCGAGTAGCTCATGTCACTCACTACTATGGGACTCTCGTAGTTTACTAGACGCGTTTTTCATGAAGGCACAATTTTCTTGTCAAAATCTAATATTTCGACTCGGATACGAAACCCGTGTCCTGTGATTTACCAAACTTGATTGTGTCACTGATAAGCTGGTTGCTCAAGTCCACACACAGTCCACATTTTTCACAATTGGGTATTTTCTAAATTATAAAACCTGCAAAACTATCGGTAACAATTACAGTGTTCAACAGTGGCATTGGTGACTTCCGGCGTGAACGGCTTAAGAACTTTTTTTGGTCAGTCACTTTTGGGGATCCTTTGTTGGATTCCTTGTAACATGATGTGACGAGTGGGTAACCGGGTCCATATGTGAGATTTCCGTGTTCTTAGCGTGACTTCGTGACTCAGAAGGTAGAATTATTTTCCCCAACCGTTGTACTTTCTTTTCCCATATACCGAAATCGATCGGTCGTTCGGAATTGACCAGCAAATTAGCAAGCATCCTTCACAGTTCTAGAATGGCATTCTGTTATTACCGCTAGTATGAGTCCACCCGATGCCCTATCTTTTCACAGTTAAGTTTGAATGAGACAGTGAGAAGACGCAAATCATGTGATGTTCTCCGGAGTAACATTTCGTACATTCTGATCACACATGGACATGTAACTAAAATGATGGTCCATAGGGCGGAAATCATGGTTGAAGGGTTGGACAGATGAAATTTGAAAATCAAAATTACGAGAATGCCGACAATCATGGTGGCCACAAAATCAACACATATTGTTTTTGAACAGAGAGGATTTTGGCGTATGATAGCCAAAGCTTTTCCGTCTTCTTTTTTCAAAAACCACAGAGAATGCGTCACAAACCTTGAATTTATGTCCCGTTTGGATTAATTGTTTTGTCAATGATGACACTAAGTGCCGTCCGGCGCACGCAACTGACGTTTTTAGCTGGACTTCCAGCCACTTGGAAACATGTTCCTCGATACGACAAGCTGGCCGTCAGTTTGTCTTCCCTATGTAGCTCATACTACAGCTGCACGAATATTTGTATAAACAATGAGATTTGACGGATGTAGGTTGCATGTTCACAGCCGAGGAGACCGGTAAGATTCTGGTTCGCAGTATTATACATAGTTTACAGCGTTATAGGATCTGATTACAGCAGCTGTTAGGTACCATTTTGTCATCGCTCACCCGCCGTCATCTAGAAACGATGGTTCTAAGTACACCACTTTCTTTAGCACCGTTGTTACCTGTTTCCTGGGAGTGATAACACTGCCATACTTTCTGATAAATTGCAGAGGTACCTGTTGAACTGCGAGGTATCTGTGATTGCGCCTAATTCTGGTGATAGATTGTCTTCCGTGCACACTCTCTACGCATTGTGAAAGAGCGTTCGAACTAGACTTCCCTTATATTGTATTAAACAGAAACCTCTGAAGTGCATGTACTCTTCTGTCCAGGTAGGTTTTCTGTGGATGGATCTTCCTATCTTGTTTACTTCGTTCTATTTAGTCAGCTTCAGGTTCGAATCTGCTTGATTCAACTCCAAGAATAACGCGTTCGAATCAGTTAAATTCCCCAAAGTGGCCAGTATGTGGTCTACGTCACGCATGTCCAGTGCTGGCTTTGGCAAGCCAACACATAATGTAGATTCTAACTTGACAATGAAGAAATCTGTTAAGAGTGGACACAGGGGACTGGCTATTGCAACTTTGTCCACTTTCCAGAAAGCAAACGTCTGGAAGTTGAATTTTACATTACATTTGCACAGGAGTAATAGTGAGTTCCGTTCGGACAGTGGAATAGGAAGAGGAGCATTGCTGCCTAGAATAAAACTGTAAATGTTATCAACCGTTTCATGTAACGTAATACTAATTAATAGGGACGTCACATCGATTGAACACGTCAGTTTCTTCCGAACATCTAAACCGTTTACACAATTCACATGTTCAAAGCTGTCTTTCAGAATATACTTACTGAAACGTTTTCCAACCGGTTCAAGCAAATCACCTAGCTAACGGGCTAACTTGTGCTATAATGCATTGCAGATTTACATAGTGGGCCGAAGTGGGACATTGGGCATGTGGATTTTAGGCACTCCATACACATGCGACGTACGTGTGCACATTGGCTTCAACAACTTGCATTGGTCGACAGAAATTACGTCCCTTATCTTCAGTTTTTATAACCTGTGGATGATTTCTTTTCCGAATTCTTGGACGATGTCGGAAGTGTCATCTGGCAAAACATTCTGAGTGTTACCGAGAATTTCAAACATTTTCTTCATATATTCCGTTTTATTCATCAACCCAACACCTGAAAATTTGTGCGGACCGAACACCATTAAGCTCACATTTTGCCTTATTTCCCTCGATCCTTGGAAGTGTATGAATGTTAATAGACTAAGACGATTTTGTTTGTTGCTCCGATGTTGACAGGTGACATTCATTGGTTTTGCCTTCAACTAAGTTTGAATTACCTCAAACGTTGGCGAATGTGCCTGAAGTTGATTGTAAAGGTGTACAAACTGAGCACATAACCAAAATCTTTCAATTATATTTGATGATATGACAAACTCCAACCTTAACTAGAGAGCTTCCACTCGAGTGCGTGTTAAAGTTCTAATATTGACTATGTTTCTGATTGGTGACAATAGTGGTATTGTTTATAGTTTGGGTTGATAGTTTGTTTGCTCAGCTTGACACTTAGGTTACATTCATTTTGACTGGGTTTTGCCATCGTTGCTGTTGGTCGAAGCGCAGGTGCGATGTAACCGAATTGAATCTACGGTGTACCCAGGCGTAGCAGAATGCGACAGCACGTGTGATAGCCTGACCGCGCCAAATTGATTGAATTATTAGTCTTGGAGATCGATCGTTTATATTCTTCACGTTCATTCTCTTTTTGGTCTCCGAACAATGAAGGGATTCTCTGGTCTTATATTTGAACAGGTTCAATTAGTCCAGTACTATATGCATGAATAACCCACTATTACCAAGATAGTAAAAGCCAATAGACGACGAACGAGTCAACAAATCAAACGGGTGTGTTTAGCAGTTCACATAATCTTGATATCTTCTAGCACATAAACGGCTGAATTTGAAGTTTCGCTAATATAAAATATCCACCACTTACACGATACAGCATTCCTGCGATGTGTACGCCGTTTTGGCTACTTGCATTTTCCTTGGTTTTTATTTTTTTAGGGGCTGATCACAGATACGTTTGTCTCCTATGTTGCTATGGTCTAGACCAGCTAGCACGGGGAAGATGAATTTGTAAATGTTTTACGTACTCAGGCATGGTCCTCACCTGCAAATATTCATTTATTTGAATACCTCCGATACACACCGTAATGTTTGTCTTATGTATTGCACATCTGTCCACCGCAGTTGCGTGGAAGATCTACGTTATACGATTCTCGGACCAAGCAGTCTACAAATGCGTTGGCGCTTGGGCGACAACGCCATCGATATCCTGGAGTTTGGAAGGACTTCCTCGAACCACACAGGTCGCAAGCGGTCCGGATCCCCGTCCCTCGATCTAGCGGATCGGGTCAATTTCACGGTTGAGGTAAGAAATGGTTATGCAGGTGACTGGTCCCCGCTGGTGGAACAGGTTCGAGGAGATCTGGCCGCCAAAGTCATGCTTGATGACATGCACTACATGGAAAATGATCTATCATGTCGTGTCGTTGCTTTTATTGACGGACAACGCTGTATTCCCAGCCGTCCTGTCCAGCTAAACATCAAGACGGGTAAGTACGCAGTATTCAAGCTGTTCTCCTGTTTTGTGATATGTTGCGTTTAAAAGGCAGAATAAACACTGGGATACACAAGAGCCTCAGTAAGCATGTTTGTCGATAATGTCAACAGTATCCGCATCCGAGTAACGTACAGCACCTCAGAAGGCTGATCTGTCATTAATGCTTGTGTGGCACGCTTGGCTAAACTACATGCACACCACGGTTGCACGATATTATCTCACTTTCCTAGTCAAACATTTCACTCCCCACTAGTTCAGTTCTTCTCCCGTAGAATGCGGTTAAATCAACACGGCGTTTTATTTATCGGAAAGCTGTGTGATCTAACCAGCTATAACATTTAAAACGTTTTCCCTACATGCAATAGAAATGATTCCTGATTCACATTTTGTTTAATCGTACGTGTAGAATTTGCACTTTCGACAGGTCGACCGCAAACAACATATTACAGTCTAGCTTCTTTCCAGACAGCCTCATCAGGTATCACAACCACACATCCAAGACACAAATGTCAGTCCCAGAATTGTCCCAGAAAGCAATTTATTTGGGACTGCTGGAATTGATCGTTTGATACAAATGGTATGTGAACTAAACAGTATAGCGGCAATGTTACACAACTATGTCTGCTTATGTCACATGGTCTTGTAAATATCCACCATCTAGGCAGTGTGCACCGGATTATATGTATAAATCCATGGGCAACTGCGGGGCGGCAGATGCCTTGGTGTATAGGTCACATGGCATGTTCCAGAGTGGTAAACTGAATCGATGGGGCAGACTATACGCATACTGTATGCAAATAAGCGTTACCCTAAATAATATATTGCCAAACACCTGTAGACGGCTGTTTGTTGAACTGACCCTGAGCGTTCGGTTGATACTGTTGTGTCGCAAAAAAAAAACAATGTTTGCATCAGAGTGATTGATGTTTATTCATGATCGCCTACCTTTTATGCGTAAAAAACGAAACAGTTAGCGATGACCTTGGTTACATTCCGGTAAAAATCATGTAAGCACACTCTCCTGCTCGCCAGTTTGAAACCCTACTGAGGGAGAATGTACAAAACCGCTGCGTGCCCTCAATATGTTTCCAATTTTGCTGGTTGGATTTGTTAAGGGGGCTAAATGTTTGAAAATTTCCGGGCATTACTGTAATGTCCCGATCAATTTTCGTACGCATTAACCAACTTAGATTGCTGTCTTGATTGGACATGCAAAGAATAAAAACCGTTAGAACACGGAAACTGGTAGATGCAATCATTTCGTATTGACTTATCAGTATCAAATTTACAATAACATGAAACGGTTTTTTTATATCGAACAGTTGGGATGGGTTGGGTGGATAGTCAATTGATGTGTTAGGAAAGGTCATTAAGTCCAGGGCAGAGTCAAGTTTACGAACAATTGTTTCTAAACACACAGGGGCGGCTTCAGTCGACTGATTGTGACCGCCTTAGCAAGCCGCAAGAATCTTGGATTGGAGTGGCGTAATAGGATTATGAATGCACAAACTGGGTCTATAACGTTACCAATGATCAGGAGGTGTCTTGTGATTGCTGACACTGGTTGTTTGCGTGTTTCAACGACAGTGCCGTTCTTCGGTACTACGGAGTTCTGCACCCATTCAGGCAAATGTCTCTTCACCCTGGAGAACAAACCCCTCTCGGTTCTGCCTGTATAAACTTCGTTGCAGTTACATGTCGTGTCATCGACTCGGTTTGTGCATTCAGAGTCTTATTACGTCATCTCAATCCAAGATTCTCACTATTTACTGAGGCTGTCGCAATCAATCGACTGAAGCCGGCCCCGTTGTTCGTGAGCTTGACCCTGCCCTGGACTTAGTGACCTTTCCAAACCCATCAGTCGACTACCCATTCCACCCACTCCCAACTGTTCGATATAAAAAATCTCCCGTTATTGTAAATTGAGCAATGATGAGTCAATACGAAATGCTTGCATCTACCAGTTTTCGTGTTCTAACGACCTTGTTCGTACAAAGAATAGTCTTTTTGGCGTTCGTGTCCAATATTGAATAATCCACCAGAATCTATCACAACGGCGTCATCAACGCACATTTGACGTACATGTTCCGTACATCAAACTAGGTCTTCACCCAAATTAGTATAGGAAGTATCACATTAGGACGATGGCGCGCTGGATCACTCACTACTTCTGTCACTTAGGTATCGTTCGATACATGCTGAAGTTCAATAGTATCGTGATTTTGGTTGGGTGTCTCTTTGTCCAACTTCTTTCGTCTTTCCCTCGCTCATAATCTGAATCCTGTTAAGTTTTCAAAACTGGAACCATTTACTGATTTATTTTCCTTTTCTGAAATATCCAGTACAGATGCAACTGTACATGAATTCACACAATTTTTTCGTACGAATTTTATGAACCGAATTTACTGTAGGCCGCACGTCCTGTACGCGGCTGTTCAGTAACAACCCGGGTTCAATCAGCGTCAAATCAGTGGTAAAGATTGTATCATTCAAATGAATGAACCTATCCACGTAGACCGGGATGTAGTTAACCGAGCCTGCTGCATTAGGATCCAGTCATGAATCCATTCCTTCCTAGCTCCTCAGTAACATTAATTGTGACATAAACATTCACATACATTGAAAATCACCCACAATTGATTGTAACGATCGCATTCCCATAGACTTTCCAGTCGGCTCCTTTCGAACAACAGAAGCACTAGGCTCGAGTTTCGCTCTCATTAGAGCTCGTCAGTAGTGTATATCCTTGCCACTGCAGGGACTAGAACTCCGGTCACGCATTTCATTAGGCAACCGTATTTACCACTGCACGAATGATCCCACATTGAGCACCACTGAATTATCATTTGTGAACGCCCGACCACCTTCGCTTGTGAGGAAATATCAGGTTGCCCGATCGCCTTGAAAACAGGCAGGGTTATTGTGTGCTAACTCCAGTCGATGATCTCTCGACTGGGACGTTTTTCCAAGTTGAAATCACAGAAACCATTAACTTGTTGAGCGGTATTTTCATTACCGATGAGCAGTAGTGACTTTGGTTTTCATAAAATGGCGCGTTTCACGCATGCCGGTTGATCAAGAGACTGGTTCATGAGGAGACCAACGGATGAGCATGCGTGAATTAACAGAAGCGCGGAGAGTGGCAAACCAAAACTTAGTGAACACCCAAAAAGTTTCCAAGGAACACTCAACCGCGAGATTATCGGGTCGAAACGCTGTGTTTCAAGTTGGTTCGAAGGTTGAATACAGAGACCGGCGAAGTCGGGACAAAACAGAACTTGGATCTAGGAAGTTCCTGACAAAGTGGAGGGGACCGTGTGTAGTAGTAGACCGCCGTGGTCCAGTGTATCTGATTAAGAATGAGAAGAATCAACATCGAGTTCACGGAAGCCAACTTTGTAAATGGTATGAAACTCGCACCAGAAAAGAATACACACAAGGAGCATCGACGTCCCCGCTACCGGTATGCAGATTGTCGAGAGAACGAAGGAAACCCGAATGGCTTTTTTCTGCAACTGGAACAATCTTTGCAGAGGGGAGGACCGTAATGGGAACGAGCACACCAATCACACCCCTATTAGTCAGTAGTGAGGGAACATATATTTCAACATTGAAGTAACAGCGAGAAAAATACCAGAAGAAACATTGGAATGCAAAGTGGCATTAAATAGTTCTTGGCACGTAAAGAAACGTAAAGAAACTGATCATTGGCGTCTGTGGCAACCGTGACGGTCTGGGCCCAGAATCGTACGCAGATGAGTGTTTTTGTTTGAAGTCATGTTGATGCTCAAAACTCATGTATTGGATTTTTGAATAAATAACCCTTGTGCTATCCGCGTTCTTTGCTCACAAAAGACGCTTTTTAGAGTACAAAAGTATAGTGAATGCAGGTCACCATTAATATTCTGACTGTGTTACAGTAAACCGTCATTATGACGGAAAGGTCGCCATATCAGAGAGAACATCTGGTTACGAAATGTTCTCCTAATATACTGGGCCGTTGTATCTGCATTACTGTAAGCCGTTACAATGAAAGTTCCGTTATAACAAACGAAGTAATCAACCCTAACACACATTTGTGTTCGTTATGTACGGGCTTAATAGCGGCTCAATATCCCACTCCATGACTGTCTGTTCGTTTTGATGTGACCAGACGAACGTTAGTGATAAACACAAAGAGCTATGCAAACCCGTAACTGCCATCATCATTCAGACGGCCTGTTTTACGAAACGATTCTAAGATTCTCGAAAATGTCGAAATGGCAAATGAAAAACACACAGTTTACATGGTCTTGATGATAATGTATAATGTTAACAATCCTATCTCACCCTAAACATGACTCAACCGGTTGTTCGGGTAAATAAGCAATGAACAACTGAGATTACGCAGTTGTTCAGTGTCCTTATGAAATAGTCGATAATGAACAGAAGGTGATTCCACTAATACAACCAAATCCAGACAGTGGAGAGATAGATTACCCGTTACAACGAGACTGGATCTTGACGTAGTGTGACGGCTTGCGCATCTCGATGACCTATTGGGATAAACTGGACGATGTGGCCACCACACCGACAGATTCACTCACACCAGGCAAGCCGATAGGTAGAGGTCTGACGAGCCAGTCTCCTAGTCCTCCAGTTTGGGGTTGAAAGAAGGTTGACATCTTTTTCCAGAAAGCCTACCAGTTCTGGTACACTGCCACCCACCCGCTGCATTGCGGTATAGGCTTTTTAGCCAACGGCTTTGGTTGAGAACCCTGATCGTTTTCCTGTCTAATTCTGGGCGTCCTGACAGTATCTCAGCCCACACACAACCTTGACTAATCATAACACAAGTAATTCCATACTGCATCGGCCGGTTGTATGGGATACTGACTGGGGAGGTTAATGCTCTTCAATAGCTGACATTGGTGGCACGCCAGCACATAAATGTTGACAGCATCCTTCATTCCCGGCCAGTATGCCCTTTGTTTCAGCATTTCGTAAGTTCGATGACATCCCGTACGAGCCAGCTGATGACATTCCTCCACAATTGACCCTCTAAACCCCATCAGTATAACAGGTACACTCATTCCATCCCGCAGTTGGCGCATTAAAATCCCTGCACAATTCAACCGCAAGTCTCACCGACTGTTCGAACGACCATTGCACACGGTTGAACAATCTTTCCTGGCCTCGGTCCACACAGTGAAATCGCTACCCAATTGTCAATCAGACAAAGCTCAGAGCTACCATTGGTTTCTATCCTAGCCTGAATTGCCGTCTTACCAACTGTTCCTATTACCGGATCTTTCTTCCCAGACAAAAACAATCATTGAAACGTTTGTTTAAGTATGGTTCTTTTTTGTCAAGTGGGCAAACTCTTCGCCAGTGTCCACATCTTCCGCATCGATAGCAGACGTCGCTACGGTTATCCTCCTTCCTCAGCTCCGAAGTTGCCACTCCCTGAGTCAGTTTTTCCGCTGAGCTTCGAAGTTCACTCAGTTCACTTGGTTCACTTGTCTTCAACTCGTTGACTGTCGAGGAGTTTTTTTGTCAGCAACTGTCGAGCCTCGTCAGCCAGCTGTCCCAGTGTCATCGAATGCGCGACGAGAGCAACCCTGAGTTGACCCCGTACTGTTGGTGGCGTTCCCTCTAAGAAGTGGTTTGTCAGCATACGTTGCTCTGAATCCTGGTCCGAATGTGGCAGGACTGTTGACAATGCTGACCGCAGTGACACGGCATACACAAGAGCGTCGCCTCCTGAATCACCGCATTGCCTCCTGGCAGCCGGTGGGACTGCCGAACCCGGCGAACAGCACCTCCTTCGCGGCGACCAACTCCAGCTTCGCAGGGCCCCTTCGCGATGCCGCCAGCTCCGCCTTTGCTCTGCTCTTGAACAGCATCAACATGGCCGCCAGCTTCGCCTGGTCGGTCTTGACGCCGACCGTCTCCGTGGCATCCTCCAGCTTCTCTAGGAAACTCTGGACGTCGGCATCCTCAAACGACTTCGGCTACAGCGTCCTCGTTCTCCAATCCTGATCACGGCACCAATTGTTGTGAGCCAAGAACACGGATAGCACAAGGGTTATTTATTCAAAAATCCAATACATGAGTTTTGAGCATCAACATGACTTCAAACAAAAACACTCATCTGCGTACGACTCTGGGCCCAGACCGTCACGGTTGCCACAGACGCCAATGATCAGTTTCTTTACGTTTCTTTACGTGCCAAGAACTATTTAATGCCACTTTGCATTCCAATGTTTCTTCTGGTATTTTTCTCGCTGTTACTTCAATGTTGAAATTTATGCTCCTGCCCCACTACTGACCAGTAGCTGTGTGAGTATTATATTACGATCACTCCCCCTCACTACACTGTATGCACTGCAGAATCCGCCAGCCGTCAAAAGGCAGTAACTTTGCTGTCGACAAAAATATCGATGATGCAGTAAAACGAAAAAAACAGGTACTGCGTAATCCGTCAGAGGAACGTTGGGACTACTGGGTTATTAACTGGTTACGTTATCGTTGGTTGTGTAGCACACGGGATCATGCTGGCCAACATTGCTTCGTTTGAACAAAAACCCGTGATACATTCACTTGGACTGATATGTTGTACATAGGAAGGAGAGTAGATATGATGTGAACTTGTGATTGCGAAATTTGAGAGCGGCCAATGAAAACAGATTTCAACAAAACCAGCACTGAGTTTGGGCTCTGCAATGTGTCAACAATTCTCTTACTTCTCATGGAATCCTCGTCCGTCGTGGGTTCACACGGTTTTGTTTGAGCTCCCGAAGTAGGGCTATACGATGAATCCTGCCTCCATCCCAAGTGTGGTTCGGAATCACTTTGGACTACGCAGTGGCTCAACTGATCGTTTCGACCGCAAAGGTTACTTGAATTAACTGACCTCGTTTGCTAGGCAAAATGACTGCTATGAATATAACACGTAAGTGTTTGGCAGTCTAACCAATGAAGAAAATAGCACTAGCGGTTGGGAAACTCCGAACCGATAGGTCGAAACAGTGGGCTTCGTTAACCGTAAATCAGCAAACCAGTTAGGTCGTAATTGATTCCTATCTATGATGAACAGTTGCTAGCTTTCTGATACAAGGTACACTCGAAATGGGCTGACCATTACTCAACATACACCGCGCAACAAAATTGTTCGGCCACTCTAGGTTGCTGTTGTGTCCACAGTCTAATGCGATGGCAAGGTTGTCTAGTCGATCGGACGGTGGGCGCCCTGATGCCCGAATTTTCATCTCCTAGACCAGACTGTAGTTGTCAGTGCTCGGAGGGTGAATTAATTGTCACGTGATCGAACTCACTGTGAGCAGCACCTCATTATGCATATTCCATTCACGTCATTCCACAAAACGTGCTAGGGTTTCAACGGATACAGCTGTGCACAAGACGGGTTAAAGATATAGTTACACGCTATATGGGAAGACCGAGGGACATTGCGCAAACGAGGTGAATCGGGCGATCAGCGGTCTTATCAAGGCAAAACGAACAACAACCGTTACAACTGCTTTCAATGCATCAAGAAACCCTAGTATGTGTAAGCCGTCATCTGAACTCAGTGCTTCTACATAGGATGTGTAACAGACGCTAAGCATCAGATCATAATTGAGGTATAACGAAGAGTCACTTTGTTCAATAATTTGTTGGAATGTGAAACTGTGATCCACGACAGTTATTAATGAAGCCTGTATATTGTAACGAGTAGACCGTGCAGTTGTCGTATCGTGAATATAGAAGACAGCAGTACTTCATTGCAGCATGGAGGGAAAATGTACGGTAGAAAATGTTGGCAACAGCAAGTGGACGTAACCATTTAATGAGACAGTGGGCTGTAAAGTGCCAGCACTCGACCGCAAGCACGTTAGAGGCCTTATCTCCAATCCCGAAAGTCATATGACGAAACCAATCAGACACGAGCAGAGTTGCAGCCGCACTGGCATGTCACGCCTAGTGAACCGTGCAAACGTCCTTCCACGCAGATACGCACACGTCCGCTTGCGCACACTGACCAAGGCACGACACATGATTCTATTGAGCAATCGCAACTGTGCTCGAAGACTGTTAAACGGTTGCGGGTTCCGAGGGCCGTTCATTTCTGGAATTCCGTTTTATGCACTGGAAATAACTGGGAAGCTTTCGTGCCCTGGGTAGTGTATTGTTGGAACTGGTCCAACAGATTACTACCCAG
>LUCH01000074.1:0-43310 GCA_013368495.1 Paragonimus heterotremus
TAACCTACCCTGGGTTACGGATATGAATACTAACCACCGATATTGTTTATGTTGCAACAGCGTAGTCATGTGTGTATATGATCGAGTATTTAATGCGACATGAACTCACCGATGTTGTCGAATTGGCCCACAACAAGTGGTACGATCTTCGTGGAGCAAGCTTTAGAAATTGCTCAGTCGTCAGTTTGATGAGGCTTCTGTAGACATTTTCAGATGCGAATGCTTGCAAAGTGGAAATGTATCCCGGGACATTAGAATGCACTTTAGGTTTCACGCTGTTGTAACAGGGAATGACAAAATCAAGCACACGCGTAATGTTTCCGGGCGCGTACATTCTTGCTAATTTTGTCAATTCTAACACCATATTTGCTCCCACGAACTCGTTTCCAGTAGAGTCTGTTGCAACCTAAAATGATTAATGTGATCTATTAACCGAGCTGATTATTTCACGAGACTTACCACTGTAAACCTTGGCTCCACGTCGAGCCACGCGTGATAGATATGGGTATAATATGCGAGTGTTGTCATACTAACGTCGTGGACTTTTGGATCATGTTGCAAAGTTTGGGTAACGAAATACGATATCAGTTTGTAGAATGGAACCTTTGATCTGAACATGATGGAAATGTTTGCAACAGCTTCCGTAGTGTTTTCTTTCTGGTTTGGTTGCGAATTCACATTTTGCGAACGCAAGCTGGCAACATCAGCGATAACGGTTACAAACAGTGAAATCATTATGCATGATAGGTTATTGGATTTGGACATTCTAACACGTTAAGTTGGACTGTCTTACAGTTGTGTGTATTGAGTTTAATTGTTACGTATTGCTAATATTTAGCTTCCATTCAAGTCTGTTCTTATACTTTTAGGATGTTGTGCTGTTTGTGTGCCCAAAATCTCTTAGGCGTGTTTGCCGATATTCTCTTAGCTGATTGGTTATTCGAACACCGAAAATACCCGCTTCCAGTTCCTCATGTAATCAAACGAATTGCTTTCTCACATTTCCGTGCCTCAGATTTACAATTGGCTAGTCTTGCTATACTAAACTTCAAAGCGCACCAACTACTTCACTTCTATAGCCAGACTGTTTATCACGAAATAGTTCTGCGATAGTCACATTTGTGAAGATATTCCTTGTAATGTTTGTTTTAAAATGTCGGCTTACTCGAAAGGCCTCAACAATAAGGTATAATTTCACGAACAGCCTGTATTGTTTTGCATGTTGTAGCCGAAAATTTTTGAATTATTTTAAATAACCCTGAAATCTTGGTGGAGATTGTATTGGTCAATTTTTGTTATAAAGTAGTTTAAATCAAATAAGTATACAGTTGTAATCGGTTGCTACTAAGGCAGTAACAATTCACATAATTCACAAGAACGAATGAAAGATGTTTACTCCCGGAGGGCCCAAAAATCTGGTTTGTGCATTGTTTCTGGTCGTTTCATCATGCATATTGGCTGCTTAAAGTAGAATAAGTCGTTGTTAATCAATAAATCGCTTATGCGACCACGGCAAACCAAGTCAGTAAAGGGAGCAAATACAAAATATAATGACCAAACTTATAGACCTGTAGAGAAGTTGTGCGACCAAAACTATAAGTACGTTTATTCAAGGCTCACGTAAACTTGACATACATGTATTCAAATCATTTTGAACATCATCTGAAATTCTATATTTAACAAGTGATATTAACCTTAGATCGGCAGCAAAACACAGTACACCTCAGTCCATTTTCAGTTATATTTTCTAGTTTCGAGATTAACGGTTTCAGAATTGTTACACTTTGCCTGTTGAAAGTAAGATTAATGTTTTGATATATGAAGAATACCGTTCACCCATGTTGAATGATAAACGTATGAACACATCACATACACTGACGAGTCAAAGTTGTCTTCTAAGACACCTTGTTTGAAGGTACGGAGTGGGAACATTTATATTCAGCCTCAACAATCTACTACCTAAATATCTTCACTTGAGAATGTGTAGGTTGTTCAATTTTGAACCATACAATTAGATATAATTGCTTGTTAGTATAGTTAGGTATAACCAAGTGTAAGATAGTCGGGTAACTGATGTTTGTAAGCTCAAGTAACCGGAATGTCACTCTGGCATTCAGTTTAAAGGTTCAAACAGTATGAGTTGGTTTTTCATGTTTCACAGATTTGCCATGCAGGCTTGATATACCCCTGGCGAATAACTGAGTTACTGTGACATTCTTGCTAATTTGTGTTAGATAGGTCACACTTGCCAGTAGATTCCTCATATTGTAGAGTGAAAATTACTGCAGACTGACCGAAACCAGTAGAAAATTACCTTGTTTCAATATCGTCATTTTTGCACAACAAAAATGTCGACATTTCGACAGTAAGGTTTCCACTATTATTTTCATCCACCAATCTGTGGTCATCATGACGTTTCTTCGTGGTGAATGAGATGAACGTTCAGAAGAATTTTCAGCTAGGCTGTTGCACAACAAACACTAAATAAGATAACATTTTCAACATACTTAACATACTTAAAACCACACGATACCGATGTGAACCAACAAGCCTGAAATAAAAACACACAAACATTGGTGGAAACAAGCCAATAATCTCATCCGCCAGTTCCAGTGTTGCTGCTGTGCCGGAAAATATTCAGATGTATCTGCAACCCTAAATGCTGCGACACTGAAATCATGACTGCGACAAAGTCTTCACAAAGACGTTGTTTACAGTGTTGTCAAAAATATTTTAACGTTGTTGCCTAAAACACTTATGAGGACCTTGATTGCTATAATATACTTGATTATACACCCTCCATAACTTTTCAGGTCTTGTAGATCAACTTGGAGTTTTCATTTGCAAAATTAAATACTCATTTTATTGCGTTTGTGAGTAAACAACGAAGCGTTTCTCTCTAAAGTGTTGGAAATTATTTTCGGCTATCAAACGATATATTAAATTGATTTTCAAAGATATCTTTGATGTGTTTAGAGTAGCCTTGCGCACCCAACTTGGTGAAAGCGTCGGGTCCGTCACGTTACACTTAGTTATAATAAGATATTCACTGAACACTCAGTATGGGGTTTATTGGAAATATTTTGGAGAATAAACAAAATACAGATTGCTAGTTATTTGTTGGTAACTGCTGGGACGTGCTTTTTGGATTGTAAAATGTTCGCGCGAAATTGTCAACAAGGAATTCACTAAAAATTTATTTTTTTCTATACACATGCACTATAGTACTGAAAACCGGACATTCTTCAGGCTACTGGCGGTTTTGTATGATACATGTGAGTGGACCAGTCCGATTTTTGGAAAATTTGAGAGATTGCCGAAAATATTGTACCACCAAATAACATACTATGCACCCACAGTTACCTACGTCTAAGAGCTCTCAATTTATTTCGCAGCAACATTCTGTTGTAAAATGAACAAATATCTACGGTATTCACTTCAAGGGCAGAAAGTTTTGCCTTCAGAACCCTAATCTGAACCACTCAAGTCATGTATTTCAAGCAAATTTATGAATAATGAACTGCTGACTGACTCCATGTCAGCATCCAGTTGGTAGTAAAACACGTTTGTTGTATCATAAACCATTGTTGTTTCATAACTGTTTCTAAGTGATTTCATTTTCAAGTCTGCCATTCGACTCAGATCTGAACGTTGAGGATTATTTGGTTTGGTCTACCTTTTAGAATCAAAGGTTGATGCTCCTTCTGTATTAGTACACTGGGGAGTTTCGGTTTCTTGTCAGATCCAGTGTCCGAATGCATCTTATTGATTGCGCTGCTTGTCCAGTTGTTCGTGTACACACGTTCCGAGCGTTGTTTGTGAATACAATTGTCCTAAATTACTTGGATTAATCCACAAATTACCGTTACACGCGTACGCGAACATCCAACATCGTTCGTATTCTGTACGATGCAATCCGTTCTTTAGTACCTTCAATACTTCATAAAAATGACACGAGTTGTGCCGTAAATACAGTTTGTCAGCAAATGACTACAGGAAACATGAAACCAGTCATATTCAGATTGCTGCCTACAGTGCTGTATGCGACATTTTTAATCGGTCTTTATCTGGTCGGTTAGTTTTTAGTCCAGAGGAAATCCGAGAGGAATCGTCCACATTGTTCCACAGTCGTTGGTCTACTTAATTCACTACCAGTTCCCACACTTTTCACATAATCACTGTCCGCTTATCTTTGCTACTTATGCAGCGGAAAGGCGCCGACAAAGCACAACCTTTATTGTCCAACGCGCTAATAACCATGCCACATGCGCGCTCGTATTTTCGAATCACAATTCAAGCCCACAACACTCCCCGGTTTCCGCTCACACATTGTTCGCACTTCTGCTCGGGTTGTGTGCGATCAGCGCCTTCTATCGAGGGGTTTTCTGCCTGCCAATCTTCGTCCGCTCATCCGATTTCGTTGAGCGATTACTCGTCCGGTCGCCCGTGTCTGTCCACTGCGGGCTTTAACCGGATTCTACGACCGTGTCGAGACATTCTTCTGAGAAAAGGAATAATTGCGCCTCCGATTTCGTCATATGTCCTATTGTGCCTGTCTTGTCTCGCCCGTTGATCCGATCCAGTCGAGCGATGACTCATTAGGTTGCCCCACACTATCCCCTATCCGCTCGTTAAAGGTTTTTTAAGGCACCTAACACTGCGTTGAGATATTCTGCCGACAGTTGGAATACCAACACCTCCGGTTTGACAAACTACCACGATTGTGCAGAATACATACATATAGTCCTTAATTCTGATTCTATGCAGCCCAAATATAGTATTCTTGTACTGATCAAAATTAGATGTTCGGTCTAATACGTAAGACGGTTTGAATCTTTCTCATTCGTCTAAAATTTGGTAGCTGAGTTTCCGTATATCTATATTCCTCCACTTTAGCTGCACTGCCAAACTGTTTCGGTTGTAGGTATTCTTTTACCCTATTGTTAACCTCCATCAACCCATATACTTTTCCTTCATACAGTTGATGACGTCCACTACCGATCAACCGATTTTACACTATATCAGATATATGGAACCTGCCTTCGCTTTGCTGGCCGTGTTGTTTCTAGCAATTCTCGTTCTCTGCATTAACACTAACTTCACCGTAAAGTAACTTCATTTACTGAATGACACTTTATCCCGCTGTATCCCAATACGTTACAGTAAAGATCTTTCAGTGCGCCGTAGTGCTTTCGCTGGTAAAATGATGAGGCAAGAATTCTCTTCGAAGTCAATTCATGTCTTTGAAACCGCTTGATTTTTATCTTCGTCTAATTGCAGCTGAGGTACATTTCCCTATTTTTTTAAACGACCAAGCAAATACGTTTGTTGTTATTTTCTAATTGTTTAGGTAAATCGGACGGTAGTCTAACTTAAATTAACTTGAAATAACGAGCTTCATGTAACGATGAACGTCACCTTTCAGGTTGCAAGACCGGTTATCAATCTGCTACCCACATGAATCCATTTAAGTATTCTTGAAAAAGTTCCACATTTCTGCCACATCAAATTACTCGCTGCTGTTATGATGACAAACACAAAGATTTCAGTTTGCCCCATATTGAGCAGGTGCAATCAACAAATTAGAGATGTTAGTTGATAGACGTCTTTGTGAATAATATCCGCTAGTGTAAAGTCAGGTTAACTATCGGGAGAGGTGAGTTTCATGATTACTGAAGCGGTAGGAGTTGTAAATGTCCAACCAACAAAGTTTCTCCCAAATTTTCTTGAAGTAAGTTTTATACCAATCAGAGTGATTAAATACAAACTATTCAGCTTAGTGATAGCTCATACTAATACGGAATGATTGTGAAACTAACTTATGATTTAGGTTTATGAATCAGACAAACGAATTTTTCATATTGTCTGTATCATGTGGTGAGAAAACGTGATGTTGTTTACTGTAATGTGTTAGCCCGGAATGTTTAGCACAGCAGTCACAATCTGACTAGCAAAAACATTCCATTCCACCAAACCGTCATTTTTGTGCAATAGATCATTGAAACAATTGGAGCGATGTGCATCTTCTCTATACGAATCAGAAGGTTAACCGTTGTTTTCCAGATTTCGAAGTGAATGCTACTCGTGACGGTGATGACCTCGAAAACACAACGAAAATACTGACAACTGTTGCACATTGTCGGTTCACACAGTTTTATATCCTTGAAAAGCGTATATCATTTGTTAAGTTCAACGGAAAATATTGGGCTAAGAAACTCTTGCGATCGCAAAATGATAACCCCGGTATGTGATCAGTTACCCTGTTGTCTGTAAATGGGGCCCACATTAACAGTCAAACTGGATTATTTGGATAGTGTTCATTTTGTTACGTCTCGTTAAATGTTAGGTCCACATGCGCATGTGGTCTAAGAACGTCCGAAGTGACTGATCGCCGTAATGTACCAATTTACTGTGCAGCAGATCGCATCCTTGTTCACTGGCTGATCTCTATCGATCACCAGCATATCAGTTAAGATGCAGTTTGTCGTCTGAAATATACTGATTTGAATCTATCATGGCGCTCACTCTGTTCGTTTAATTAGACTTTTCCAACTCTGAAACAGTACTCCGTACGTAGTTTGTGAACTCATTGAAGCAACAATTTAGACCGCAACATATTCTAAACTGACAGAAACTAACTAAGTTTGAGCATGTTGTCTCGATGAATTAGGCGTGCGTATAAATGCGTATAAGATAGTGCTGTTGCACACCTAGCTTCACACTCTAAGTTTAGTGCTTTACAGATCAGTGTGCTTTTTGCGCTAGTGTATGGAAGATGAGCGATCGTCTTATACCACTCACACGATTACTATTCAGTAGTGGTGTTGTATGACAGGCAGTTTCGTTGTGAGTAGTATACTACTCACGAGTATTATATTACCCACAGGCCACATTCAGGAACAAAAGAGGAAGCTCCGAACGCCAGGAAGACGACGGACAAGAACAGACTATTGGAATAGTGTACGCGCTACGGCAGAAATTCCGCCAAGGCGAACGACAATTATTTATGTGAATATCTGTCAAACATTCAAATCAGTGTACACGTTTGTAGTTTGATTTTTAACATGACCTATACGTGAGTTTGCCCGCCGGACGAGTTCTCAGGCCTAGCGACTATTGCGGTCAAAACAGTGGGACCAGAGCATATATTTTGACATCGACGTGGCCGCAGGAAATATACAGGAAGAAACGTCGGTGTACAGTATCGCACAAAATGGTCCTCCCCACGTAATGGAACCAAGCATTGGCGTCTGTGATAAACTAGACGGTCTGGGCCGAGTACTGTATGCAAATGAATGTTTTTGTTTGTGATCCTGTTTAAACGCTTAACCCATGTGTTGCTTTCTCGAATAAACAGTCCTTGAGCCATCCGCGTTCTTGGCTCACAACACTAGTACTCATTGTCAGGTTAGGGAGACATTAATAATCACAGATAATTCATGCAACAATTTATGAGGAAAATCGGATAGAGGGGGAATAACGGTAAATGCCTACAACTAGACAAGGCACTGACTGAGCCACGTACACCGAGTTCGGTCGGGTGGATGTGAAGTGGGTACAAGAGCAAATCGAGTGATCTGTGTGTGAAAGATATTTGTACCCAAACAAATTTAAAATAAGGCTTTAAACCTGCGATATAAAATGTTCCGGTTTATCCGTGATCACAACACTAGGGTATCACAACATGATGTACCGGTTAATTGTTTTACTCTAGAACGACCACCCCGAGGTCTCTACTTCAAGTTACCGCAAATATATATCGGCCAACAAGGAATAGTGATGAAACATCACTGGATTTCGAGTAAGAGAGCTTACCCTCATCGAGTTAGATTCGTGTTTCGATTTAACCCTTATTGTATTTCCATGGATAATAAAATACGTTACTTTATTGGATACCTCCAAAGCTTTCCACGTTTCAAAGACATTTTATCATGTGTAACAGTTATTTCAACTCCACCATTCAATAGACTGGTCCACGTTCATCCAAAAACTGACTCTGTACTTAAAGCAGACAATGTTTAGTTTGACAGCAAAAAGCTGGTCCTATCGTCAATCAACAGTTGGTGGCGCTAGTTTTATCAATCTTGTAATGTTCTGCAGAGGACTCAGTTGAGAAACCTTTGGACTTCAGTTGGATCCAAACCACCGACGGTGACAGCACGTTCAGACGCGATAAGAACTTTATCAACCGAGCTACGGAGCCACGTCGGAAGCTCAGAAAAAGTGATCACTGTGTGACATTCGACGGAATACTTCACGGATAAACCGGAACATTTTATATCGCAGGTTTAAAGCCTTATTTTAAATTTGTTTGGGTACAAATATCTTTCACACACAGATCACTCGATTTGCTCTTGTACCCACTTCACATCCACCCGACCGAACTCGGTGTACGTGGCTCAGTCAGTGCCTTGTCTAGTTGTAGGCATTTACCGTTATTCCCCCTCTATCCGATTTTCCTCATAAATTGTTGCATGAATTATCTGTGATTATTAATGTCTCCCTAACCTGACAATGAGTACTAGTGTTGTGAGCCAAGAACGCGGATGGCTCAAGGACTGTTTATTCGAGAAAGCAACACATGGGTTAAGCGTTTAAACAGGATCACAAACAAAAACATTCATTTGCATACAGTACTCGGCCCAGACCGTCTAGTTTATCACAGACGCCAATGCTTGGTTCCATTACGTGGGGAGGACCATTTTGTGCGATACTGTACACCGACGTTTCTTCCTGTATATTTCCTGCGGCCACGTCGATGTCAAAATATATGCTCTGGTCTTACTACTTAATGGTAGTTGTGCGAGTAGCATATTACGATCGCTCATCCTCACTGCAACAGTACTTCATGTAAGCAAATCTCAGTAGGAACCCTTGTACAGTAATTGTTAAAATGTCTAGATCATATGAAAGTAAATACACATATCTTAACTTTCGGTGAAACAGTGACTTGGTTAGATTTGTCCTCGGGGTGATTTTCAAACCACTTGGAAGATGAAATAACGCGTATAATTTATGTAATCCTTCGGGTGAGGGAGGGTTATGTTAACCTAAGCGGCTGGTGTTTGGACACAAACGCCAGCTAGAGTTGTGAGTGCGTTGTACTCTAGAACACAGACTATCTGCACCATCAGATAGTGAAAAATGCCGTTCTTTTTGTAACATCAGTCCGATGGGACGGAAACTCAACAAGACCTAAGCTGCCTTGCTGGCAAACACCAGGCTCATCATCCATGCCGATCGCCTAGGAACTTATCTTGTACCCAACGGTTTTGTTAACGTCATGCTACCTATGTCGAATGTAAGTGAAACTTTGTTCTCGCAGTTTCTTTGACTACCTTCCCCTTGAGATTTTGCTCATTGCTTACCGCACGCTGAACAGTGCACATGATTAAAAAATGAACAGCAGAACTCACAGTAGCAATGCACTGGGATGATTGAGAATAATTCCAATAAACGCTGAATGTCATTTTAATGAATTTTACTATCCAACTTGTACACATTGTACACAAGAAGTCCAGGTAAAGAAACCGTGGTGTCTGTAAAAATATTTTCTGTGAGCATTGAGGCACGATTAAGTGTTCAACAAAAGTGTATTTTGTCAAGGCTTTACTATGGCCAGTGCTGTCAGATACAAATATGAAGGCAAACTACATGTTCCGCGGATGTAAGATTTCATTGCAGTGGTACACATAGTCATTTACAGAAGACACCAACTTGCTTAGACCTGGATTGAGCGTGATTATGTCTTCAACGTCATCTTATCACCAAAAATTTACCAGGAAAGTCCATACTTTTGCTGAATACCGTATTTGTTTTACTTGATTGCACAGATGGGGAGGTAGGGAACAATGACTATCTCCACATTTACAGTCACGATATTTCAATACGTTGATTAACTGTTGGACATTACCTTATGAGCAAGAAAATACCGGCAAGTAGAAACGACAGAGATGTGCTGATGGTTTGTTTCTAATGTAGAGATTTTGCGGTCAGCTAATCGCTTAAAATAAACGGTATTGCAGTGGTGGAATCAAAAGTTATTTGGTTGAGAGCTTTGTGTCAAAAAAGTAACACATTCTCAAATGTAATACATCTGTGCTTGTCTGAGGGTATTGACATTTGCACATATAGGGCAAGACATCTTTAGCTTTGTTCTTAGCATGTATGTATGTATGTATGTATGTATGTACAACATTACACGCGACCAAATACCGAGCTCCGTTTTCAGTGAGTTCTAACGGTCAGCAAAATGGTACTGAGAAATAATCATTGTCAGATATGTTAGTGAGTTCTGTTGTCAAGTGTTTTCGTTTTTAGTCACTTGGATGATGTACTACCGACTACAACGAACGCAGTGTTTGAAAAAACTGTTCTTGTGCAGTTATCAAACACATCCATATCTTGTATTACTAGTGTGTAGCTTGGCCGATTGATGATTTTTAGATGAGACCCAACTGTGAAAAGTCAGGGCTTCGGCTGGATTCGAACCAGCAACAGAAACACCATGCCTCTACGCGGGAAGCGCTCTACCAGCTGAACTACGAAGCCACTCCAGGAGCTCGGAAATTTCACGTTTGGACTCGGTTACCCACCTGTCCCACTGTCTCATATGGAATCCACCAGATGATCCAGGGGATCGACAGCAGAAACCCTGACTTTTCACTTTCTATGCTCAACAGTGGCGTTAGTGGATTCCAGGGTGAACTGTTCGAGACATCCATATCTGTCATATGTATCGCCCAGGAGGAGACCCCTGAATACATTATGTACTTGGAGATTTGGCATGTTTCAGTGCAAAATGATCTTGTCAGTAGCAGTAGTATACACATTTAAAATAAAAAGTAACGAACCCCTATTTGACGGATTATTGTAGACGACGCATAAGTAAAATTTATAACATCTCGTATCAACAGTCATTGCTATCCTTCAGTGTAAATGTAATTTATTTGGCTTCGCGCAAGAAAGTTATCTGACATAGACTTGCTTATTCTGAAGTCAGTGTTAATCATGGAAAATTTTTCGCAGAACCCTTATGTACATTTAGAGAAATCGCAAAGAATTAATTACATTGGAAAACACATACTCATTTTAGACGCATATTACTCATTACATTTTACACATGAAGGTCATCTGATATCAGAGTGTATGCCCGCAGCAAAATCAGACAATGATAGATTCATGGTAGCTTTATCTACATGATTCTGTAAGTTGAATGCAGCAGTTTGAGAAGGCTCCATAAAAAAGGGGTGCTCGGTTACAGTGACAACTTCATTAGGGGAACTACTGCGTTCACGTGGGGTATGTCCGATGATTCACGGAAATACACTAACTGGTAAAATGTCTAATTAGTGGCATTATCTTGACAATATTCTTCCTTATAGTGCAACGGTATAATGTCGGCAACTTCCCCACCAGTTCACCAGCTAGTGTTCAGGGCTTTCAGCTTGAGAATAAATTGTCATTTCACGATGTTCATAGGCTTTGTTGAATATCGATGTTGTATCCCTTCCTACTTTCGTATAATTGAATGCGGTGACTTCTGTGTCTTCTCTACATTAACCTCGGTCTCCTGGCCAACTGGCCGATCAGCAAGCGGATCGTAATTTTGTTTACTGTTGGTATTGAGCATTTACCACGATGGACTACAGTGTGCTCTCAGACCAAGATGAAAAAAATTTGTTGAATACGTGATCGGTAGTTCCAGCACTGCCACTATCAACTTCACTCGAATGTTGTATAAGCAATATGCGGAACTCAGTGTAGCATAGTGATTCAGACAGGTACGCTATTTGGAAGAGATTTACACCCATTCACCTACCTACACACTGGTCAACAGACAATAACTGGCTGGGTAAACAACCAGACTACCAATGAAGACCAATGCGGCTGTAGATCAACTCGCGATGGCAGGGTTGAAGCACACAGTTGAATCATGCCTGGCGTGTCCGGTGTCAGGGTCCACGTTTGCAACCTTGTGCCACATGAGTGTGATAGTTAGCTATGTACGCTAGGGTTAATGCAACCCATAAATTCGATGAGGTCTTCAACAATGAGAGGACCAAGACGAGCGTTTGCCTTCGTTTCGAACTAGGCTTGATATGAGAGGGTGAAAGACAAATACGAATAGGAATCGTTCAGTTGATCAAACGGCATCTTTTCTGGGTTCCGCAGTAGGAAGATGGTGGATACAACCAACCGTATGTTGCACGGTTGGTTTTCTTCTCAGTAGCGTTTGCATAATACGCGATGGATTAATGTCGTATAGACGATCAATCAAATGTAAGGAGGAACTAATTCTGCCATCAGGCTAATTTTATTGCTGAAGGAACATGAAGCTTACGTAGGAGGAAAAAATAAACTTCAGGCTGTCCTAATCACCTAATTTGTTGAGCAGTCCAAGTTGACGGCTCCAGTGTTTTAGTGGACTTTATGTGAGTTAGTATCACAGCGCCATTTTCCATAGATAAATCTTCCATCCCAAAGTTTCAGTTCGGCTAAAAAGCACTCTCCGCAGACAGTAAGCCGGCAAACATGACCGTGAACAATAAATTGGGTGATCTTAGACGCTTATCAGTATTCCATCGTCTTCCAACTTGTGATCAAACTCAAACTGTCTGCATCTGGGGGCTTTGCGTTTCATTCGCCTATGTAATTGCGTAGTTTGGGGCCGCCGGGATGAGAGGAAGCACAAACGGGGCGGTGAATACGCACGACTTTACACTTGTCGGCATTCAACAGTAAGTTGTGTTTTATGCACTGCTGGCTTAGGCAACTGACGCCGTTTTGTAAGTCTACCACATATCTCAAGCAGTCTGAGATTCGCCAAAGTTTTGTGTGATCGGCCTAGAGCAACATTACTTACTTGATTGTGATGGATAATTCAAGAAGGAATAGACTCATTTACGATGGTCCTAGGATGGAACGTTGTGGAACTTCGTCGTTAGTAGGGAACCAGTCCGATAATTGTCCTACACTGAGCCCACTTTCAGATATGTGTTACTTTACTTACGTGAGTAGACGTTCATCAAGGCCGTAATTGTGAATTTTCCTTAGCAAGATGGGGATAAACAACCCTATCGGAATCTTTGGGAAAGTAAGGGTAACCCATATCACTTGCCAATACTGTGTCGGCAGACTTAGTTCAGAGGACACGACCAATCAGTACATTCGTGATGCATGAAGATTACGTGCGCCTGTCATGCTGTCCTGTAGTGATCAGTCCGATGACTTCAATCTTTACTGGAAAGAGTCATTCACTAAGTTTTCATTTACTTTGTATTCCGCTGAAAGCAACGCTAGTGGTCGATAGTTTGCTGGGTTACCTTTACATCCACCTTTAAATATAAGGGTGATTATATACAATTTCCAGGTTTTTCGCAGGCGCTTGATGAGCAGGAAGCGATTAAACTGTTTGCAAGCTGTCCTGTAAATTCGATAGAGCAGATGTCCGAGACATCACGGAGTGCTAAGCATGAACCGGGCGATTTGTGAGGTAATAGGTTCTCTAAGTTGATTCTGATTTTTGACAGTGTTATCTGAGATAATTCAGTTAACCTGCTGTTGCATGTGTTTAACAAGTCGCCCATACTTTACAAGAATGTACACCAATATATTGTTTGTCCAGTACTCCTCCTCTGCATCTGTTTTGGAAGATCAACATAGATTCGATGTTGTGAACTGCCAACCTTACCCCTTTGTACTGCAACGTCAGGATTCACATTAAGCTTTCGAGAGGAACCAAGCTGATAGCAAAATCGGTTCTCTCCGATAACATCCGTGGTACGATTGCTTCAGCTAACATACTCATGAAACGCAAGTTTAGGTGGTTCTAATTTGTACCTGTTCTAAACCCAACAGTCCAATATAATCAGACGATTAGTCCTACTTTTTGGGCTCCTCAACTTCCTGTTAGGTGGATAATACACTGCTGGAACGGTTGTTCACATCGAGCTGCCGGTGATGATCCAGGCTGAGTGCAGTGATAGAACTGGAGCATTCAAGCTTGTTGGACTGTTTCCATCGCTACTGAATTTGCTTCGTGGTTGACATTTAGACCCGAAACATCGATTTCAACACGTTCACCCAATCAGTGATTGATAACAGAAGCAGTTTTGATGGTGTGAAGTCACATTATTTGCAATTTGTTTCCCACTTTCTAATTAATGAAAAACTAATAAATTTGCTGCGTTTAGAATGGATCCCATTTTTATTGTTCTAGTCCCAGCTACTAGTTTAACTTGATGTAAGTCACATTATTCTGCTTCAGGGTTCCTGTATAATTTGACATTCTCATTACTTAAATAGTCCACTTGGGTTACAATAAATATTCAAACTCACGTAGACGATTTTGAGCTATTCAAAGGAATGTGGCTGCTTGATGATCACTCTTAACCATTTGACGGAGCACGTGGGGTTTTCCATAAAGAGATTGATTCCACAGGTGGCTAATATGTGGAAACTGTCTACATTGCTTCCAAACTGTTATCTCGGATCCGGTCGAACTTAGCCCAACTGAACCATTGACTACCATGATGGGAGTGATTTCTTCACACATACCCTAGCTTTCTACGTCAACTATGGATGTGAAAGAATATTAAGGAGTCGCTTTCAGTTTTCTAGAAAACTGTCTCCCACGGTTTAAACTGCAGATGACGGAGGTCAAGAAGAAGCAGATGTTCGCCGCACGTCTGGATAGCTATAAGTTCAGTGATGCGTAATATACACAACACCGGCTGGAGATCACGTGTGTCCCACTCGAATGGAATAAGTCTGCCAGCTACGTCCGTATTTGCAGAAAACTTGTATGGTGTCGATCGTTCTAATACGCGAAAGCAATTATTGTGTGAATGGATGTCTGTACTAACTGCTATATCCGACTAGCCTAGGCGTTTCCTAGTTGAGGATTCTCCGTCTTGTACGAGCGCCGTCTGTTGCACCAAACTTATTTTTGGCTTCAGATGGCGAATATGTGTTGCTTACACATACCCGAGTGATGTTTTATCTGTCTGCATAGTGGTTTGTTCTTAAATGACCTCGTGTTCCAATGTGACATCGGGCAATTGTTGGTTGATCCGATTTTCACGCTTTCTGTATGCTAGTTCGTATGTAATCTCAAGGCTTTGAACTCAGTTGTTAATAGACAACTTTGACAAACGGTGCTTTGTTCTCCAGTTCAATCCCAGTTCAACGCAGAAGGAGACTTTCGTTTTCTGCTTTATTCTTATTTTTCAACACAGCCTTATGCCCTCATTAACGAAAGTGAAACAGTAAATTTTCAAGGAAAAATGAGATCAACCTTAAACATCGATTAGACACTTCTGTTTACATTCTACTACAAGTTGAGGATGTTTTGCGAACTGACAGATCCAGTTTGGATGATAGCGAGTACACCAAACTTTTGCTGTACAGTTAGAATCCATGAAACGTCAAAAGTACTTCATATATATATGAAGTTAGGAGACGGAAAACATCCCAGTAACATTTCTATTGAATTTTGATCACTACTCACAAAAGCCACTAGTGTTTGTCACTTTAAAAAACATCAAGAACGACCTTATCATTTGCGTTATGTACAACCTCTCAAACACAACTTGATACGAAAGTATGTCCCAACTAGAAAGAGAACAGACTCAGGAAAAAGCTTAAAACCGGTGTTAAACACGTGTTAAACACGAAATAGTCGAACACAGAAATTTCAGCTAACATGTGTCCAAAATATTGGATCATTTATGCAAACAAGTTTATGATTGTGAAAGACTGGAGGGACGCGGTGACGTTGCAGTCGGTATTCCGGTGATGGCTGGTAACAGAAGAGAGCGATTCACTTCGGGTTACAAACAACAGTTTGAGTATAATTTCAGTAACTTTGAAAAAAAGAGACCAGACGAGTCCGATATTTCATTTGGTAGGGAAGCTCCCAAACGTTCCTTTTTCTGATTGTGTCTATCCTAACTCGAGATTATTTTTCGTGAAGATGAAATGTGGTTACTAAACTCGAAGGTGACAAGTCGTGTATTTGTACACTGATGAGAACAGATGTGGAATAATGTTAACTGAAAATACAAGGCACATTTCAACTTGCACTGGCGAAATATATGTTTATTGTCCCCGGTGCTAACATAAACCAATATCTGTTATATTGTGTGGACTTCAATGACACAAGATATCAAGGCTGGACTCCGCCTTGACAACAAAGCTTTAGTTACACCGAATAGTAAACTCCATATATTAGTTTGTTCTTCCAGCTGCATTGGTTGACAGATTGTTGGTCAACTGCTTTTTGTAATGAAAGTTAATTTTTGATCAAACAACGTTGCCCGGTTTATTGGCCGTTATTGGCGTGCTAGTTGGTTGTGGGCTGTTGGTAGCCTTATTCCGCCGCACCAATCAATACCCACCTAGCTTCGCTGATTGGCCTCAATTGGAGTCAGTTTGGGTCTACAATCACTATCAGCTTCCGTTACTTGTAGCAGTCGTGACATCGGGATGTTCGCTGTGAACACTAGTGTGATTTGACGCTTTAAAAAATGCCTGAACAACCGAGACTGTCGTGGGAAGTCGCAAGCAAATTATCGTGCTTCTGGAACTCGTTTAAAATAGTCCGCCCTGATGCATCGCCGGTTGCATTGAAAACTCACAGAAAAAGGTGCTTTCTTGAATAGTCGTAAATGATCAAGTGAAACCACAATTGGCTGCACTTGTTTCCCAGGACAACCGTGGACCCTCCCTGTTTACAGTGCCCTTTAGACGAATGGATGCTGTAAGTTGATGGGCCTTAGACACCTGACAGATTGTGAGATTTGTGAGAATGTTTTGAAAATTCATCTCTTTCACGCGGTTGACAGCTGAAACGTTTAGTCCTTGAAAGAGACAACATAATGACATGCATCAGACAGGGAGAGGAATTATTTCTTCAATCGAAATTATATGGAACCTTAACCTGGTCAAGCGAATCACCAAAACTCTGTACATTAAAACACACTACGGATGAGTTAGATCCTACGGTTATTTGTGCATTAAATACAGTGCCCATACTTTACATCATGGAACTGAAAGAAAGTCTGAAGAGCGAGGCACAAACCGTTAGCAATTTCGACACAGCAATGACTTAGTGAAAGCCAATGAATGCAACAAACTGTCCTCTCAAACCAACTTAATCACTGAAGGGAGTCAGATATTTTTACGGTAAACATGAAACATTTATTTGCATGACATTCATTTTATACTTATTTTTACTTACTTCGCAACAATGCATGCCGCAAACATCTCTCGAGGTGAATATGTCATGCATGTATAGTCACTTGCCCTACATGAAAAAATGACAAAATATGGATCACTGTCAACTGTCAGACCTTTGCAAGTCTTTACCACTGTTTAGCAGAAATCAGGCTAGGTAAAAGATATCGAAAGAACCGAATTCGAGCAGACGGGCGTGAAAATGTGTGAACAGACTGAATTAACGTTACCGTTTATATTTGAAAAGTTCAATAAAAGTAGAGTTATTCTTATCAGCCTCATCAGTGCAGAAAATAGATATGCTGCAATATGTTAACATTTTGTTTACTCTCATCAGTCGCACACGTAAACACATGCAAGTTATATAGGACTAACAATTAGAGATAGAGAGGGTATGGACACGCATACAGTTACATCACTTATTATGTCATCCCCACCACGGCAACTGGATGCGTCGCTTCAATCATGTTGTTGCATACAGCACCGGTTAATGAGTTCTGTACGACATAGCTTCGGATTCTGGTGGGGTAGCAATATTCTGAATGATCTTATTGAGTAAACCTGGTGACCTGTCATCATGAGGTGTCTGGCGATCGATGATGCGGGGTTTCGAGTGGGAAACAAACCCGTATAAGCTTGTTGTGTCATGAGTTGTTTTAACCAGTTCGGAACGTGTTCTGCCACTCGTCGAGATAGCCGTTGGTCTGTTCTTCCTATGTAAACGTCTCCGCAACTGCAAGTGAACTGATAGACAGCGTGAGAGACAGAATGGTCAGACAGATGGCGTTCGCGATTGTGTAGAAGGAGTCCTTGGGTGGTTTGGATTAAGCGTAATTGGGCAGTCGCACACGTACGGGATATGGCACACTGCAATTTATGCTTGCTAACGTTTGGTAGATGATCGTCTTCAAATTTCAAAAATAAAAATATATGCTCCTTCTGAGCTGTTTCATTGAATCTGTACATCATGCTCTGAATGTCTATGAACTTTTCGGGTTATTCGTTTGCCAGCATCGTTTATCTCAGCATTTCTTGTTTCGTCTGCAGCTTATCTGGCCCTTTGACGTAGGTTTTTGATCAAACTCCGCTTGTATGCTGTCGGGGCAGAGCTTTAGAACTAAAGATATTGTCCGCCCCATGTTGCTTTGCGATGAACCGATCGCTGTAATGTCCCATCCCCCCGCCTACTGAAGAGTACATCTAATTAAGCTCAACTATCGTTTGATTCCTTTTAGTAAAACAACGATAGGTTCGGACGAATAGAGTTAAGAAGGTCAAGCGATTAATCAAAATGAGCAGTATCCTTAAATAATTGAGAGAAATGTGGTGTTTCTAAAGCGGGGTAATGGCTCTGGTCTTCTCATCGTGAGCAAAGAAGATCACATTACGAAAGTGAATACTATTTTGGACAGCGAACAAAAGTTTTAGGTGGATAAAACGACTGAAAATAGGATATATTGCACACAGCATATATCGCTGTAAAAGTAAATCGCTTAACTCCGGATAGTTTGGATGCATGGTCATATATCTGAGAATCATTCTGGGCGTATGAAACTAATTTGCACAGAAACACCACAAATGGGGTTGCACCAAAAGCACACAAGATAAAGCACGTCTTCAACAAATTTGTTTGCGAACAATTGAGCATGTCAGAATGCCACGTCTCTTTGGTAAGATTCACGCACGCGCATTCAGGCAGTCTCCTGGGTTCCCATGGTCATAGCTTTCAGTAGCCTGATTCTAAAAAAAACATTTAGGCTCCCAATAATTTCATAGGCTGTCTGCTACCACTGATATGTTTTGGGAGAGTCAACTGAGGTCGAAAGTGTGCATTTCAAATAATCAGCGACTGATCTCACCGAGAACAAACTTTCATCCTCGGGTGAGATTTCCCTGTATTCTTTGACTACTCACGAGTAGAGTAAAATTTTAATGGAAATATGCGTGAAAATTCGACAGTCACTGACAATCCTGTTAGCTGGCGTTAATTGCAGTCGCTTTTGCGTCATGGCTTCATGACGACCAAACTGTGGTAGTGATTCGACTGCAGAAAACATGTTACTTCCAATCGGACACCAGATATGTCGGGTTTTCAGTTCTATCGCTTCTGTCTCAGTTCGACGCGTGACAACATCTGCATGTAATCCAGTTTAAAATGTGTGTTGAGTTGAAAAATTACTCACTCTTGTTATTAGGATTAGGTGCTGATCGGGTAGTGTGGCAAACGTTCAACGAATGGAAAAGAGTGTGAAATCAAGTGAATAAAATTAAGGTCCCGAGAAAAAAGACTATCCTGTAACCAAGTGAACACCGAGCTATGGTGCACCCTGAAATAGCTCATAAGCACAAACACTGTTTTGTGCGAGTGTGTTAAAAAGATGGCCCGTAATCTTAAAGTATATGAATTGCTTCTCCTATATGCTCAAAGCACTGAACTCTAAAAACTGTTTGCAATACAAGTTGTTGCCGTCATGCAATTGACTAAGTCAGTTCAAGCTGTTCTTTATATTTCTTCACATCTATCACTCAAGAAGAAATGGCCAAGCATATTTTCGTTATATCATTTTACTCAGTTGCACCAAACTTATACGAAGATGAATTGTTCAGAGATGAATTGTTCGTCATGTGTTGACAGTTCATATATCCATGCGTTCAATATCAAACTTGTGGATTGTTCATGTAAGAATGCATCCGAAGTCGTTCGAAGGAACTCAACTCAGTGCCGGAAATAAGTGTTAGTGTACAAAAGCATTCTTGCTTTAGGTGAATTTCCATGGCTTGTTTTGTTTCCGACAGGAGGTGCTATTCAGGCTAGCGTGTGCACACTTTAATGGGGCAACAATTGAAAAAATCAAATCCACTTGGTAAACGTGCGCAATCTGAGACGCTATCTATTTCACCCCGATTTATTAAAACCTACAGAAGAACGATCACCTCATTCCAGAGTATCAACACAGGGTGAAGAGCATATAGAAGTTGTAAGTGGTTCAACTCTTCAAGTAGTAACTTAACAGAACTGACAGGAATCTGAAATACACTCATTTCATTGTCTTATGCGGTAAGCTGGCGGTCGTTAACGTGAAAAGTGTCTACATATACTTAAATATCATTACGGTTTATTTAGAGTAATGTCCGTAAGTGGATGCATCCGTTTGCCCTCATCCGTCACAATGAGACTGGACCGTGCCGCGGTGTGACGGCTTGCCCATCTCGATGATGTATCGTGCTAAACTGGTTGACGGTTTGTTCACCACACCGACAGAGTCACTCATACCAGACAGGCCAGTAAGTAGAGGTCTGATAAACGACAATCTCCTGGTTCTCCAGTTTGGTAAGTGGAAGAAGGTTGGCATTTTCTCCAAAAAATGTATTATGTATGGTACACTGCCACCCGCTGCCATGCGGCACAGACTACTGGGTCGAAAGATTTGATTGACAACCTTAATCATTCTGTTGTCTCGGTGTGGCCGTCCTGGCAGTATCTCAGCTCATATACAACCATGACAACTCACGGAATCCTCAACGGCTGCCGTCATCCATCACACTGGTGTAGGTGTAGTCCTCAGCAGGACGACCGCAGCCAAATTGGTAGACTAGTCCTGTTAACAGTAGGATTTGAGCCCTCCGCTTGGCGGGTTCTGTTAAGGCTAGCCCTAGACACAAAACTTACAGAACTCTCTCATTGGGACTGCTTACGTTCCTAGTGACTGTACTGACCCTGGCGTCAAAGACGCTTTTTACTCGGCTTTGGCTGATCTCTTTCGATCGGCATATGGTTTTGATATAAACATTCTGGCGGGAGATATGAACGGTCATGTCGGCCGCATTGGTGAGTCCGAGTCCGGTTTAGGGTACAGGTTTAGCATAATATCATATCCCTCGGATAATGGCGTACGACTGTTACAGCTATACAGTGAACATAAACTAGTTTTGGTCAGTACTAGCTTTAGACATCGTGCACGTAACTGCTATTCTTGGTGCCCACATTCTCCGAATCAGGCCTGGTCTCAGAAAGACCATATAGTTGTTAGTTATAAGTGGCGGAGCTCCATTCCGTACTGTCTTTCCTATTGGAGCACGGACTTGGATTCGGATCATGCATTGGTACGTTGCCGTCTCGTTCTTAGTTTTGTTGGGCAAGGACTCCAATGACAACAACGACTGGCTGCTGAGAAACTGATCATGCCGTTGATAAGACATAAGTACGAAAAAACTTACAAAGCTGCTTCAGCCGTACTCCTTCCAAAGATTGTAGTGGCAGTTTGGCCGAGATCTCACAGGCAATTCATGAAGCATGTACTGTAGCATGAGGTACGAGTGTTCTTGGGTCGAACAGATGTTGGATTTGGGAGAAATCCCTGGTGATGTTAGAAGCTAGGCGGAACATTCCTCTTGGCAATTCACAAAACAAGTCTAGGAAAGACATCATCAGGAATCGGATACGTAGCCTGAAGGATGATCGTGGGGGTTGGTTAATGGAGAAAGTTAGGAAAATGAAGACCACTTTGTTTCATGTAAAATTGGCACACTCCTTAAGCTTATCCACGCTACTGGTTCCAGGCGACCGTCTGTCAGTGAAACTGTCAGCAAGCCAGATGGCTTACTCGTCTCTAGTGAATCCAGAAGGTTAGAACGGTGAGCGGAACACGTTGAGGGACAATTTAGCCAGCCTCCTGCTTCAAAGGTGGTGCAGCCGCAAACTTGCGATGTCGCACCTTTGTCGGTAGTTTTGGAACAAAACATTGTGATTAAGGTTCGCAATTTCACTTCAGCTGTCAAACGTAATAGGCTTGCTGGTCTTTGTAATTTAGTGCCGGTAAATTTAAAGAAGGTGGAGAAATGTTAGTAGAAGGTTTGACCCAGTTGGTTCAAATTGTGTGGACGACGGAGACCATCCCTCCGCGCTGGGATCATTTGGTGGTAGTTCCCAGTCACTAACAGGATTCTGGCATGCATTACACCTCATCAACACACTGCAGCTCAGGAGACAGACATTAAGGAATATCATACAGATTTCCGCCCTGAATGAGAATGCATGGCACGCATTTTTACTCCTGGTCAAATTCTGGAGCGGCGTCATGTGTACCGCCGACCAACAATTCCCATATTTACCGACTATGAAGGTTCATTTGATTTCTTGGACCGATCCATACGTTTTGATTTACTTAAACTCAGGAGTGTGAACATACAGTCGACGCTTTACTCCAACAGTTCAGCTCGGGTTAATGTTTACGGAGAACGGTCAGACAGTTTCAACATCAGCAACAGGTAACTTTAAGGCCATCCATTTTCACCAATTTTGTTGAATTGTGTCAAATACGAAATAATGGAGGACTGTCTGCTTTACTAAATGATGCCGGCGAGAACCTCCTACCTGGTGGAAGGCTGACTGATCTTGGTTATGCTGACGATAAGGTGTTGTTCTTTGACAACCTTCAAGCGGTACAAATAACACCAAACGCTATTCCGAATCTTCATTAATATATCGGAATGCGTTTTGCAACCTCAAGGTGCGAAGTGATTCTGCAAGATTGCTGTGATTACGTAGATTTGATGTTAGGCAATGAAGTCATGGAGGTTATTGACCGATTTGTGCGCTCTGGAAGTTGCATTAGTGGCGGCGACAGAGGTGGTGTATGGAGTAAAACAGAAACGCGTATCTCTAAGGATAGGGTGGTGTTCGCTAGTCTGGCACATTCATGGCGACAGAGAGGTATCCCCATGATGCGTAAAAGTGGAATATATAAGATGACAGTGAAGGTTGTATTATTCTACCACAGCGAAACTTGGCCGCTCGGGGTGGACGGCGTGAACCGTCTTCGGATATCTGACTAACTGTGTCTGCGTTCAGTCGCTCATATTGGATGACCCCACCGAGTAAGTAACAAGGAGATTAGGAGGCGAGTATTCCGTAGTGACTTAAAAAAGGGTTCTTTTGTTCACTCCTTACATTTTCACAGACTTAGATGATTAGTTCATGTTCCAAGGATGTTAACTAGTCGTCAGCCAAACCGAGCAATATTTGCTGACGCTGCTGCCAACTGGAGTAAGTTTCGAGGAAAATAGATGATAACCTGGCGTAGACAAATGAAATCGCTCACGAATGTGTTGGTTACTGTAGATCGGGCTCGCCTGCCGAGTTGGGGCACTGGCGATTCACATAGCCTGTGGCTGGTGAGTTTAGGTGAGATGGCGGCTAATCCAGCCCAATGGCGTGAATGTTGTCGTTGTTTGTCCGAGTTGTCTATGAAGTGAGTGCATTCAGTGATGCGGAGCAGTGAAAGTGTTAAGGAAGCTGTCATGCTGATGACGCCGTACTTTCACTTACAGCTAGGTTGTTTGTTTGCAAGGTGTAGGCACCTTGATGTTGTATGTTTGAATATGGATGTAGCTGTTTTTTGCTACTGGTTAGGTCTTCTTACCGTCCCCTAATTTTCCCCGCTCCCTTCCTTTACAGGGTTCTTTCTTTTATTTTCTTCTTGCTTGTGTATAAGTTAGGCCTCAGTGTGGATCACTGATGCATTGCTGTCTATGATGATGATGATTATCCTGACATTATTTGACAGTTTTAAACGAGCATTCGCACGCAGCTCTTATGGATATCACGGAACTAGTTCTCTCTTTCTCTCTCATGTTAATCTGTGGTTAATTGCCACCCTGAAATATTCTGGATGACCTACTGTAAGATCTCCGGTCTCTCGGAAAAGGAATTATCTTGCGAATAAATCAATGAAGTCAGCCCTATCTGAAATGCTAATGATGACACATATCCTCCAATTCACTTGTTAACGTTTCTGTAAACACTGAATCATATTCATAACGAATTGGTATACATTCGATAACATGGAATCAGTGACACCTAAAGCGTTGCAAAGTAGCTTTAATTGCAGTATTACATAACTACGACGTCTTTTCTGGAGACTAACGTACAGCAAGAAACGAACTCTTTGGATTTGGATGCCGCTGAAGTTGTGATCAAACTGACGACTTGAATGTTAGACACCTCTCCCTAACTAACATACACAGCTCTCCCATGCAAGAACGCTAGAACGATGCACACAAAACTAGCATGAAGTATACGCGTACACCAAACCGACCGTAGACGAAAAAGCATCAGCCACTGAGGTGGTGGTTGTGGCCAGGACGTAGCACGAAGAGCAACTGACTGTTCCGGTTGATGAGCCTGAAAGTTTGGTGACGGCTCTATTTTCAAAAGATGCGCTACTTTTTGTTGTCATTCTTTTCAGATGCCTGAAAAGCGCCAGATAAAGTCAGGACAAGAATTTCAGAAAGTGGTTACAGCGTTGTAACATCTCCACATCTTCACTAAGTTGAACGCGGAAAGCCCGAAACACTGAGGTGTCTGCAAAAAAATTTGACAGAGTAGAAAGAAGATACCTGTTACCATATGCTGACATTCTGTCTACTCTCACAAACCACGAACTGAACTATACAGATTTAAGACGGCTGAGAAACAGAGACAGGAATGAAATAGACAAACACACTGACGTCATTCTTATGTCACGAACATCACGACAACTCAGTGAGTTGCTTCAACTAATTTTGTGCACTTAGTGCCTGCTGGCAGTCTGACCAGCATGGTTTCGTTAACGGCCAGTAAATTTACGTTCTGATTGTGTAACAAAAAATCGATTCAGCTAAATGGGTCAACTCGGTAATCTGTTGTCATAAGGTGTCTAGCAAACGCCGATGTGGGATTTCGAGCAGCTGATTCGCCGGTTTGAGAACGTTGTGTTATCAGTTGTTTCGAGCGTTTATGGCCGTGTTCAACTACTGTTCAAAATAGCTGTCAGTCTGTTCTACCAACACGAAAGTCCCTTTAAATGCGAGTGAATTGATAGACAGCTCATGGAAGAGAACAGTTGCATAAATTGCTTCCGCGACCAATTATATCTGATCTTTTGGTGGCTTGAACTAAGTACGATTGGGCAACCGCATATGTACGAGCTAGACGCCGCCCTAATTTATGCTTGATGTAACTAGCTAGATGTTCCCTTTCGAACGGCAAAAATAGAAACGCGTCTTCATTATGAGACCTTGCACTTCTGCATCATGTTATGAGTTTTATGAAATTTCCTCGGTGTCCATTTGGTAATGGCGACTCTCGCCGCATCATTTGTGCAAATACCTAGGTTTGCTAAGTAAACTGGGGTCTCCAGCCAACCACTTTTTTATGCTGTTTGAGGAATTGAAGACCCGAAGCTATTGCTTTACGAGAAATCGATTGCTCTAGGCGTAATTTTTACACCTGGTGCCCAGTATATATAAAGAGCTAAATTACGGTTTAGTTTAGTTTTCCCAGGCGAATACGGGTTGTAGTAGATGTAATTACAGGGTTAAATATTCAAACCAAAGTGGTAGGTATTGGTGAAAATAAATTTCTCGTCTACCCACTGTTTATACATTACAGTTTTTTAATGTTAGTTGGTGGTTGCCATTCAGTGATCCTTAAGACGGTATCTGTTATCGTTGGACCTAATGAGCTACTCATGACCACTCCGCCTAACTGTCTATGGGAAAGTCTTTTGAGGTTAACCCTAACAAATTCTACATGTAGATTCTGCGTAGTGAATTTCTATGGTAATCCGTGTCTTCCGACTATTCTAGTCGAATGGGTGAAAGAGAACGGATGTTTCAAATGAATAAACGTTCATTTTTATAATCGTAAATGAAAGTTTGTCTATTAGCCTCAGAAATTTGCTAAGGAACCCTCCTTACAGTAGGTCTCAGTATTAAACATAGTGATTCAAGAAGTCGACTCAGAAGTACCGACTGCTATGTGTCACTCCCCTTATTACAGTCGGCTTGAGTGAGTAGGCCAAAAAAAAGCGAGGACGATTCGAGTGAACGAGGCTCAGACGAGTAGTTGGCGTCAGCACTATGCGAGTAGAACGGTGACCGCCTTAACCCTAGATTTTTTGTTTCCCATAAAGAAAAATGATAGTTAATTTAAACTGCTTAGGCTGGCCTTTTGAAAACAATTGGCCTTTGTCTTATCAGATAATGTTCGGCGCGTTGGTAGCCTAAAGTTTCTTCAAAGTCAGTCGGTGAATTATTAACAATTGCTGTAGTTTTGTCCTCACAGTCATCGGTCAAGTAGGGTTGGGTGAACAAGGCTTTCTGTTTTGTTTACGGCTTCCAGTGGATTTCATAGCCGACGGTTTATAGTCTTTCGGTTATGTACTTGACCGTGCTATCTTGTCGAACTTCACACATGCGATTTGTGGTAAATGTTATGTTGAAAATATAACTGTAGCATCCCGGATGACTAGTTTCCGTGACTGAAACCTAAACATTCATTTTGAATGCTGTGAGTGCCGAACGTTGCTTCTAGAAAGGTTGCATCGAATTTGGATAGCCCCAATCTAGACGATCAGAACGGAACAGTCAACTCTAAGTGTACTGGGGGCCGGACACTTTCTAAGAATTACGACCGTTGAATATATGACAGAACATCGTGAAGGTTTTAAATACTATCCAAGATGTTTCTAGTCGCTGGAATATGTTAGTTTGTTTTCAGTGAAGTTAATAGTAGTGTGTGCGAGAAGCAAACGGCATGTACAACTACTGATCGACAATATCTGGCGAAGACGTGTTTGCCCGTGCAAAACATATTCAAGCAATATCTCATCGGAACCAGGAGCACGGTTCTCAGTGCCTTTAAGTGTGTAAAACAGGTCTTCTTCAGTGACTTGGCTGATCAGGATATAACCATACAGCATGATCCTAGTCGAATTTGGTTTACCGATAAGCTACAATAACTACTGCTAATGATTAATTTGGAGATATTTATAGCAGATAAATAGTATGCTAGATAAGACAACTTGAAATTGAACCAATTGTAGAAAGTCGTGGCTTCGGGTAGATTCTAAGCAGCGTTGAAGTGTCTCAGCGTGAACTATTTCAGATATCCTACCTGGGCAGTCAATCCTAGGAATTCTTTAAGGAATTCTGTTAAATCAGTCAACATGTAGAATACATGAGTGTCCAGCATGACACGATAGCTCAGCAGGTGAGGTACTTGCCAAGTCAGAGCATGGTTTTTCAGTTGCTGGTTCGAATCCGACCGAAGCCTGGACATGTTTCATAACTCTGTTATTCAAACGTGATATTTTTCCACATTTTCGTAACGTGCACAAGATTTGTTTCGCCTCAGTTTTTGCAGTCGACCATCAAAAATTCCACTACAGTGTTCACACATCCCGAAGATATTTCACATCACGTACACTCAATGATCTTGAGAATGGACTTATAAATAATCAAAACTAATGATAATCAATTGAATACCACTTGCAACCAATTGTTTAACACTGGGTTCGGATATTTTTCTAATCAACACCGCTAGTCTTGAACACGGCACTTGAAGTTACTTATTATCTTGTATGCAGATCTGCCCTTGTCTCTAGGAGACGACTGGTCGTCAGTGACCAGAAAGTGTCTAAAAACCGTCGTATCCAGGACGTATAATGCTGCAAAACTGTTTATAGCACAACGAACCAGAACTCTACCAGTCCCTTCGGCCATTTACAAACAGTCTACGACTGTCACATCCTACTGCTTGTACAAATATTCATGTACCTGCAATATGAGCTAGATACAAAAGACAAATCAACAATTCGCTATTTGTATTAAGTAACGTGTTACCAAATGGCTGAAAACTCAGTTAGAAACGACAGGCGCCTTTACAGATGTCGACGGATGGCACTCACCAGCATCACTTACGAGACGCATAACCCAATGAGTTAAAGTTGCTGAGGCTTTTTTGACGATTTTTGGAGCAACCGGAAACGCATACCTCAGTTTGTTGAGGCTTCGGCTATCAAACGTCACAATCCCCATTGTTTATTTAAAAACACTTTGTGATGACGCTGCGGCTACTCTGGTAATTGGCATTCCCACAATGTTAATTTCCAATTTTTGTGTCCGTCTGTTTAATCCCTTAGATCATGACTTGTGTCTTATTGCATTTTGACTCGTTCAAAATAAGTTACATGTCCACAGGTGGTCAGAATGAACAAAATGTTATTCCGGAGGTCATCACATAATTTACGTCTCATTGTTTTATCGAAATTCTGGTCCGGTCTTAATATCTTCTTTCGGCCCATATTTATCTGACGTTCCCTTTTATGATTTTGTTCTGACCTCTCTTCCTTCAGAGATCACTGTCTCTGCAGTTTCCACAATGTGCTAGCAGACACTATTTCTACGTCAGACACAGATCTTTCGGTTCCGCTGTCACCGTCACTCTGCTTCAAAAGAAGTGTCATACAAGGCAAATCGATAAGTGATCCATGATCCCTGTAAACTGTAAGATGGTTCACAATCTAAAGGTGAGCTAGCTATGTTTACTGTTTGTTATAGAATGATCACAGCTCTATCAAACACCTATGTGACGATGGACACATCAATAATACCATCATTACGACTGGCGACAACGAACGTTAACAAACTACAACAGTGAAGAAACGGACTCGTAGGCAATGGCCAGTTAAAACTGACAAGTTTTCCTTATTCGTCAGTTTTACCCTACTTTTAATCCGCATCGGAACTGGTCGTTCAGCTCATTATGCACCGTTTTGACTGTCAAATATTCTACCAGGATTCTAATCAGAAGCGCTCAGTCGGTGTTTCCTTTCATAGATGAGATTGTGGGCAGCGAATTTTGCCTGTCCGGAAACTCAATTTGTTTTCACAGTATTCAGCTGTACAGCGACAATGACAGATTGATTTAGGTGTGCTACGTCAAATTTGATAGACTGTGGGAAGGACAACGGAAAAATGCACTTCATTTACCCATCAACTATGGTTCATTTGTCTCTTTTGCAAGCAGAGAATCAATCATGGATGCACACCAGGAAACAACCGGACGGTTTACCTGAAATTTTTCTGATTGCGAACAACTGCACTAATTGTGAGACGAAACACTTGACTGAATAAGGGTAGTCCCTAGCTTAGAAACATAGTGATGTTATGAAAAAGGAAAATTTATGAGGTGGATGCTGGGAAAGCAAGAAGAGAAGACAGGACCATTTGAAGCTTGGGGGCTAACCTGTTGTCTAGTAGTAATACAGAAACAGATGATGAAGCATAAATTTGCGATCTGTCGTGATAATGTTTTGAAAACGATCATGTACTATTTTGGTTCGTGGTTACCACCCAGGTGCAATTCAGACTGATGGTTCGCCAGGCGGCCGCTGGCATTCAACATGAAGTTATCCGAGAATATTCTTTGTAAAAGAATGCAATAACACTTGGCTGATGGCGGACTAAATTAAAACACCGGAATGCACGAAGTTATCGAAAGTTCAGAAAAATATTGCTTTATTCAAGTTAGAAGGTAAAATAGTTTTCGTTTCTTGAAGAAAACTGAGGAAAATACCAATCTGTCTGTCACTGATGAAGTTGACAAATGTAGCAATCCCGGCTGCTAATTAGTTTAACGTCCCCATCGATAATGTGAGCAACTACTGCTTGAATACTTCTCGTAAAAGACTGCACTGTGTCGTCATCATCATCGTTATCATCAACACAGTTGTCATAAACGGTGTAGTCGTCACTCAAGGCAGGCGTTTTAGAAAAAGTATTTGGGCAAATATGCGGTTGCCATCTTCTTAAAAGCAGAAAGGAGACATATATATATATATATGTTATGTTAGCATTTTGCTTATTATCAGTTAGTGCACGTAAATACACGAGGACAGTCAGTGGGCACCCATACTTCCGCACTAGCTAACACGTAGTCAAAATCAAAGTAACTGCATTCGACTGTCTCGTCCTCTTCCTGCATCCCAAACTGGCTAGTTAGCCAGGATTGGCACTCCCGTTTTTTAATCATTTGACCAAGTTAGCTCATGCACAATCTTGTTGAAATCACACTGGCATTTAGCGAAAGCATACTAATCCAAACTTACCAACAGACGTGGTGTGAGCAAAGTGCCCGAGATAACCCATCGAAACCTTGCTGACCTTCAGCCACCACGGTGGTCTCCTAATGGAGTGATTGGAGTTAAAATCCCGACAGTGACAAACATATACACTACTAAATGACAATGATAATAATGTGCTTTGAGTCTAGCGCTTCCGTTCAGAAGAAACCAGCAAAAAGGCATATCTGAATGCGAAAGATGCGACTAAATATGAGAGATGTTCGTCTTGAGCCCTAGTGTGAATATATGCCTATCCACGATCTGTTTGCATCCTATTGTCAAGTACACATATTTTGCTTGGTTTGAGCCCGCGAGTGATGGGAGTAAATTATATATATATATATATGTATATATATAGGTATATATATACATATATATAATTAGAACTTCATCCTTCCGCTCTGGTAAAGCCTAACGAAGCCGGTCGTAAATTTTCCAAGCAAACTTTACCTCTGTTGTTGAAACATCAAATGAGTTTTGTTGGACTGCGTTCCATGAGAAGAAGTCATTGTATGATTAAGAGGTGATAACCCGAGGAATTAGACGCTGACTGTCATTATATGAGAGTCAACCCTTGAAATTTTTTTATTCAAAACCATGTTGATAGGAGGCTAAACATGGGTTCGGACTAGAGACCTCTTGCCCAACGTCCTCACATGTATGTCAGATAGCTAACATCAAGTGTGACAACAAACAAACCCGTACCATCCGAACTGTTGGACAGGATGAAGTCTGACGGATGTGCCAGATGGATGATATTTGGTTAAGGACTACTTGCAGTTTATTCCTTGAAGACGCTACCACTTATAATACAGACCTCTTAGTGATTGTAGTAAATTTCTTGGTCGAAAAAGTAGTTGACGAAGTTGCCGAAAATTCTCCTGCCAAGTTAAATTTCCTGAGGCTGCAAAAGATGACTACGTTTGACGGCAATATATCCATCATGACTATCAGCTCTCATTTGGACGACCGGTCCTTCAAAATATAAAACTGTTCCCCTACTTAGTAGTGCAAATCCGCAGAATACTAAAACATCAGGGGGCGAATTCGATTCATAAATTAAATAACGTTGTCAGCTGCTGACAAGCTGTAAGTTGAATTATTGAGGTAAATGTTAACCTGGGTTAGAGACCACTTATTTGGAGGTTTGAGGAAACGCGAAGAGGCGAAGACTGATAGAAATTCCACTATTCTTCTGCTGGGTTCGTTACTCTCTTCGTTGGCGACCTCACGAAAATAACGATCCCAGGTACCGGTTGTCTTCTTTGGCTCAGGTTGTATAAGCATGGAAACACGTCAAAGACTGTAGTAGTGTGTGACAATGCGACATGTCAATCATGACTGCACATGTTCCCGAAGTGCTTTCTAAAGTGCCCGCTTATTGGGTTACGATCTATTCACTCTAAGTTACGTCGTACTAAAACATGACCGTTTAGAAAATATATGTGCTGACAGCTCTCCTGTACACTTGTGACACTGCATTATGATGAGCGATGATCAGGCGAAACAGTAGGTCATGAAGAACGGTGCTGCAGACGGTGCTGCAGAAAGCTGTTACCTCTACGGTTAACAAGACAGATTTGCTCCTCACTATCAGAGTCATCATATAGATGCTGCGTATAAATGTCATATGCGGCCCTTGATTAGCGTCAGGAGAGTGTGAACTTCGCACGAAAATTTGAGAGGAAGCCGGTTTTTGGTATTCACAACCCGACTCACGTGTTCGTCGGATATATATCATGTATACTGTTTTAAATCATTATTGAGTATCCGAATGTGTGGGTTTCCAGGCAATCTTAACGATGAGATGCTGGTTTTTACGAAGAATTGTACCCATTTACTGTGTAATTCCACAATCTTTTGGGATGATTATAATTTTGGAGATAACCAGAAGTGCGGCGATACTGGTCTAAAGCGACCTGAGTAGTCCAGGGTAGACAGGGGCAGTAGTAGGTCTGAATACATTTGCGATACCTAATTCTCAGTAATGAGGTTGTTGACACGTCTGTTCCATTTACTTCGTTCTCGGTAGTTGTGCGTATATGAATTGGCAAGGAGGTGTTGCTTCCTTGATCCTGGTGATGATAACTCCTCAATAAATTAAAGCGGAATACTTTATCGTATCAATGGTTACTATGCCTTCGCTTTTCACGGCAACACAGTATCGCAAAACGACCGATTTCACTACATATATTGCGCCCTTGAGCTACCTTAGCAGTTCATGCGGGAAGATAATCTATCCGTGTTGAAGGTGGGTGTATATCTCCTGTTGTGACATGAAGTAGTAGACATTATTCCTTTAATAACCCGCGCCATTCGTGTACATTCAAATTGATCAACATAATTAAACGTTTACAGTGATTTACGAATGTAATATTCCTAAGCATGGGGCTTAATACATCTTTGTTAGAATTCGCAACTCCCAAACATGTATGTTTCAATCCTCGGACTATTGGTAGCAATAACAGTGAGTATCTAGAACGTCACTTAGAGTAATCAAGGTACTGCACACTTCTTCGGTGAGATGCTATTTTTGTTCAGAGGGAAAGCCATGACAAGGGTGCAGTATACAGAGAAACATGTACTAAGATCAATGTATTTTCATTCTTCCTCTCAGTATAATAATTACTGGTACTAGTATGGGTACTGTTATATGGTGTCTTGTCTGTGAGCAGACTCAATGCCTAAACTTTTCATGCTACAAACAGAGCATAGAGACTGATTTAGATAGTCATTTAAGTGTTTCGTTTGTTGTCTTTCTTGGGGTTTGGAATTGGAGACACCGATTTCTCCTGGGTGGGTGAACAAGAATCTATCATCCCAACGTTAGCTTTCATCTCACTGATTCTTTGTTATCCGACTGTCATTTTTATCAAGCTTTTCCCTTTCGTGCTCTCACGCAAGGGGGAAGGTCGACAATCAATTCCGAGAATTATTGGTTCTTTTATGTAGATTACCGTGTTTTGCTTGCCTACCACTGAACACGCTATGGTAGTTTGGTTCCACTATCATGGCAGTGAGGTCATTTTATTTCCCAGTCACCTCTTAATTCATATAGTTATCACTACCTCAGTAGGTTGACCCAGAGTAAGGCGTCAACAAACAGGCGAACTAACTGGCGTCCAACATATAAGCTTTGTCCGTTTCCAAGCTGACAATTTAGAACACGTTAAAAGCAAAAAACGTTGTCGTGTGTACAAAACTTGCTGTGCATTTTCACAAGGATACCCAATGCAACTGTATACTAAGGTTACTGACCACAACTTGATGCAGGACAGGATCACACAGTAAAGGGTTTGAAAATTTTAGAAACAACTATCTGCAAATCATTACCAAAGCCTCAGATAACAGGGTCGAGATACGTATAAGTGGATAAAAGCTTTTGTTCTGTTCAATCGCCACGCACGAAGATCTGATAGAGAGCTTAAATGAACAAGTATGTGTATTCCCTTGAAAAGTCGGTCACACTGGAAAGGTCGGGTCAACATTCTCACACAAAAGTATCATTCAGGTGGATTTACATCCTCCAATTTAATTTAAGGGATATAAAGTTACTATCCCTTCACGAACGATGGTTTGCTTGTTCCTTTTGAATTAATGGCTACATTTCTCAATGCGTACCTTGAATATGCTCGGTTTAGTCATGAGAAGAAACGCGTAGCAAACAAGCTCGTTTTCAGTGTTCTATCATCAGGCTGAATACAACATATTTATATGGGTTCGACAGGAGTAGTACATCAATAGTGTGAGAGATGGTAATTATTAGTGTCGAGTTAGCCAGACGCATAAAGTGTTTTTGGCAGATAGGCGCTCCTACGTAACAGATCGATCCGCGTTATTGATGCATGGCCACGGCAGGTTCAATGCTTTGACAAGACGTTTTTGTGAACATAACGGGGGTTAGTGTAATCGAACTGCTGTGGCTTCTGCGATGGCCAATAAACGACCTTTGACCCACTTCGATTGCACCCCGCAGACTCGATAGATCGGTTTGAACGAATCGGACGAGTTGATCACATGGTTTGATTCGACTGAGTGTGCAACGACCGCTGATGAGCAAGTCTTCATCGATCCTCTAGTTAACCACGCCGGATGATGCTCCTGCATGCGTTCAGATAGTCGCCTTGTTGTGCGGCCTATGTAGCTTTTTCCACAGGAACAAACAAAACAGTAAACACAGAAATAGGCAGCATGTACAGACAGTATATCTTTTAGCTGGGGGCGCAAAACTGGTGTGGAGTTAACTCGTATACGTAATTGAGCTGCGAAATAGGTTTTGTTAAGTGCTACGTTAAGTCTCCTGGTTATATTCTCAGCATTACTGTCACCTTTGAAAGGTAAAGTAATATAGAAAGGCTTTTTGTCTACAGTTTGTGGTACACCTACTTTTGCGCTAATTATCAGGTGTTTGGCTATAAACTGTTCTGGATGACCGTTTTCAAGGAGTGTGTTAAACACGAACTGTTTTTCTTCTTCTATGGTGTCATCTGAGCAAATTTTCACAACTCTATCTAGTAAACATCGGACTAAATTCTTCTGTCTCAAAAGTAAAAAACTAATGAAGTTAGTATACTGTCTTGACCAGGTTGCTTTGCAATATACTTTACGTTGTAATGTGCCATCCTCACGGCGTAACAAGAACACGGATATTTTTGTTGTCACAGTCGAAGTGCACCAGCATTTCGTTGAGACACTGGGATTTGTCTGCTATACAGATAATGTCGTCTAGATAACGTTTATCAAGAGCTAATGACTCTATATGATCTGCTAGTGAGCTACTTTCAAGCTCTGCCATAAAAATGTATGCTAATAAAGGGCATGGCGGTGAACCCATTGCTACTCCATCCTTTTGGTGACATAACCTACCGGAGAAACTGAACTGAACGTTGTAAGTGCAGCGATACAAAAGCTGCTTTAGCTCATCTACTGGTATCCCCACCTTTATGTCATTGTTCTCTATATACCGATCGAAAAACTCAATTGTCTCAATTAGTGTGAGATTTGTGAATAGAGACGTAACATCTAGCGAGAATAAACGCATTCCCTTTGTGTTCAGCTGTCTTACTGTTTCGACAAATTCAAAAGAGTCCCTAAGACTATGAATCGCTAGTTTTCTCCTAACTGGTTCTAACAACCCGGCTAGCCATTTTGCCGTCGCATGATACGGTGAATTACACATATCCAAAATCGGCCGTAGCGGCACTCCGTTTTTATGCACCTTAGGTAGCTCATAAAGCCTGGGGATTACATTGCCTTCTGGCCGGATTCTTTCGAATGTAGTTGAATCAATCAGTCCTTGTCGTTTCATAAATCTCACTGTCTTCGTTAATACCTTTTCAGTAGCTACTGTTTTGTCCTTTTCAGTCTTTATACTTATCACTCTTTATGTTTCTCAATACGTCAAAAGAATTTTATCCTTGCTTTGGCCTTACTGCAAAATTATTCATGTCCTGCAAAGACTACTCTTCAGTACAATTACGTGCGGCCCTATCGATGAAATTTTGGGAAAATCTACGTGTACAGCTGAAAATCAGGAGAGATTCAAAAATGAGTACTGATCTGTCCAATGTACCCAGAAGATCCCAAACGATGTGCTATTCTGACTGAATTTCCAACACTGTAGATATCTATGACTGTCGTTCATTGTGTACATAATAATACGCTTACCTGTGAAACGATTTAACATATCTAGGTTATTAAATGTTTGAAACATTGAGTCCCTTTTAGCCATTTGAACAGAATAGTCAGAAGACACAAATTACGATATGAATTCATTTCGCACACTCTCGTCAGTCGTAAACGTGTGACTAGTATGAAAACAAAACCAACAAGACTTAAATGAAACTATTAAAAGTACAGGTCGGGCTGGATCGTGATTGATACTCACGGCTGAACCCACGGTAAACAAAGGTTGACAGTCAGTTTTAGATGAGACCCAACCGTGAAAAATCAGGGCTTCGGCTGGCAGTCAGTTGTTTTTGTGCACATGAGACCGGCTGTCGACGGCTGATCAACAAGACTTCAGCATACTTGAGAATTTGTGGGCTGTGAGCGTTCGTCAAGACATTAAACGAGGATGTGACATTGACACTGTGACCTGTAGTCGATGAGTGCCTTGCAATGGATGAAGCGGCGTTTCGTCCTCGCTGAGTGTCAGTCATTGGTGGGTTAGTCACTGCAACCCTCAACCACTTTGGGATGTGCTCCTTGGCCCTGGTCATAAGCATCCTTTCTGTTCTACCAATGTGTCTCCGCAACTGCAAGAAAACTGATAGATACAATGGCTGGTAGAAAACATCGGGGTTTGATTTTTGACCGGGGGGTAGGGGTAACTTAATGGTTTGTGACAGCAGGACAAGCTTTGCTGCATTGTACATCCGTTTTAACGCAGCGCTAATCATCTTTTCAAAGGTGTTCATCAAACTATCACCATTGAAGGGGAGTTTGATGTAAACAGTTTTTTTTAGGGACTTCCACAGTTGTACTTTTCGTAGAAGTAAATTTGCTCCATTTCCGAATGAAACGTTCTGGGAAATTGTTAGCAAGAAGCGTCTCATGTGCACAAAAACAGCTGACCGTCAACCTTTGTTTACCGTGGGTTCAGCCGTGAGTATCAATCACGATCCAGCCCGACTTGTACTTTTAATCGTTTCATTTAAGTCTTGTTGGTTTTGTTTTCATACTAGTCACACGTTTACGACTGACGAGAGTGTGCGAAATGAATTCATATCGTAATTTGTGTCTTCTGACTATTCTATTAAATGTTTGTTGCCATTTGTTTGCTGTGACGTTTCACTCAACGGAACATTTTTAAACAACCAGTTATTCTCGGAATCATGGCATGTTTATCTTATATTCAAAATGTGCTATCAGTTGGCCATTAAGAAAGAGTTCCTCAAATTGGATTTGGGAAAGTAACTCAAGATTTGGTTTCATAGGTTTAGTCGGTCATTTGGCTTACTTGTATTGAAGTCAGCTGGTAATATACTGAACCGGTGTGCGGCTGCTTAAACTGTAATGTTTTGGAAAGCACAACATTTCAATGTTAGATTTACCATTAATCTTACGGACAGAACGTTAACCTTCTTGAAAAATCATCTTTCTCGAAATGTGCACACATAACACGTGAACAGCTGACGTGGGTTGTCGTCAACATCAGTCCCCGTCCAATCTTGGTTGACATCTGAATACCAAAAACCTACAAAATAGTTAAGAGTAGTGCGGGATGCTGTGTTTCGCAAACATGATAAAGGCTTTGGTATTGTAATTTTGTGTAAGGACGAGTATACGGAAAAACTGAACACGTATCGGGTCGACCAAAAATATTCAAACCTGACTTTCTTATTGCAGAACTTGTCAATAAAAAATGAGACTATGAAACAAATTTGAACGGTGCAGTAACACGGATTCACTAGTGTTCCAATACGGACAATTGAACCCAGTTGAAAGTAAACAACACGTATGAGGGTCATGCTAGTGTCAAAAGCCAAAACATCTCACCCACGGGAAATTACACTCCGTCTTGTCCATGAACAAATGGTCCTATCATCACATAGCTGGGTAACTCTAGGGGATGCACAAGACGATTTGAAAAATTCTGTCAACAACCTACGTGAAAGAACTATAACAGTCAGGTAAAGCTTTGCAGAACGTCAATGGGAGTTCAAAAACTATGGCTTCCTTGGAGTGGTTGGAAGATGGATTTCTGACATAATTTGCACGACCACATTGTATAACAATTTGTCGATATAACTCAGAATTTTATTAACTCATAATTTTCTTTCATTTTTAAATTTGTGAAAACCCTAAATATAAACTTATGGTACTTGTGAGAGTATGTTAAGCATCAACCCAGCATTCGTGGGCATTTTACTTACAAGGTGTGACGACGACTCGTTGCAAAAGTTACCTTATCACAAAACCACTTAGGACGACTAATATCAACAGCTCTTTGGTTTTTTATTCATACTGTACAAGTGGGGTCTGGTTAAAGCCTTGCTTGCTGGACCTCCACAACTTTGCCTAGTTGAATGACACAAAATTAAAAGGTCCTGGCAACTGTAATAATTAACAGTGTGTTATCGAATAATTTTGTAATCGTCCAAAGTGTGAAAAGGACAGAAAGTCCTACAATTCACACAGGCCGGACAAACCATATGTTCACAAAACTAAAATTTGCAGAAGTGTACCTATTTATGGCATTACGTCGCCTTATTCATTCTGCTCTGAGTCATACATATTCACAGCTGAATTTTGCCTCTTACCATCAGCTCGAGGAGTTAGTAACGGAAATACTAAACACGTTGCACTGAATTATTCCGTCTCACATGTCGTTTATCAGTTCACTTGCAGTTGCAGCAACAACTATACCGGGAGAACCGATCAGCGTCAAAATGGTTGATTCAGCCTACCACGGGAAAATACAATCAAACGAATAATCGAGCGTGTCGTCGTTAAGAGGCATTTACTGGAGTTAGGTCACAACGTCCACTAAATCAGGTCGTTGCTGTTCTTATTACGACATATAAACCCAAATATTACGGCCGCCAATGTGGCGTTATTTATCAATCATGAACGAAGTGTTGTGCGGGGAAACGTCAATGGTTCACACCATTCATCTGGTACAGTAGAAACCGTTTGTCTTTAAATCCACCCAATCCAACCACTGTTGACACACCGCTTTGATTTACAATCCGATCATTTATAGTATGCAGTGAACGAGACTAGTCGAAATAGAAACACCACACCTGGTTTATATTTTAGCTGTTTTAGAGAATTGGATCAAGGGAACGCAGTTTTTCATATTTTCTCTGTCAACTGCATTTTTTCGGCAGCAGGAATAAGGTGGCTACGCTTAAAATGAAACCTGGAGTGATGAGGAAGAACCGGTGGTATGTTGTGTCTATGAACAGCGCTATCGAAAATGACCATTGTGTTACACTGGTAATGATAAACATTAAGTAAAATATCATTCTGATTTGATATTTCCGTTTCGTGTACCTGTTTCTTGGTTAGTAGTATCATTTCTTTACCTGGCAAGATTCGATATTGGTGTTTGGAATTAACGAACTCGTTCACCAAACATCACTCACATTTTGAGAAGTATATTTAAAGTTGGATTGTTACCCAGCTAAGTGTCAAAACTTGGTCTGTTTTTAAGTAGAAAAAATACAACCAAGGATCTATGCAAAATTCCAGTTTGCAGAACAAAGCCTCAAATTTCTCATTGACTAGTGGGACTGACAGGCTAATCAGGTTAATTTACCTAGAAGTGACTTATAAGTTTCACTGAAAACAGCAGTTACAGTTTTTCTTAAAGCATTGTAACAAAAATTGTCTTACGTGATTCTACGTCATACAGAGTTCATTGAGTAACCTACATTTACGCCGGCTCACTAAGCCCAGAGAAAGCCAGATACGTGAAGAACAGACAGGATTTCGACCCGGCCGAGGGTGTGTTGATCATATTTTTACCTTGCGACGGATCTTGGAACATCGGCACTGTTACAGACAGCCGACAGTCGTGGTCTTTTTGGATCTAAAGGCTGCTTTCGATTCAGTTGCTCGTAACGTTCTCTGGAGCTGTCTCCCTCGCAACTGAGTACCAGGGAAATACGTGAATCTATCGAGATCACTGTATGCCCACTCTGTAAGCAGGGTGAGAGTTTATGGACAACTGTCTCGGACGTTCATCACTTCTAGTGGTGTCTGTCAAGGGTGTCCGATTTCCCCCTTCCTGTTCAATTTTGTCATGGACGACGTTCTGGAGGGTGCACTTCAAGATTACAGTGGGCTTGGAGTTGAATTTCTTCCTGGCGCTAGACTGACCGATCTGGAGTATGCGGACGATATTGTTTTACTTAGCCCCTCTGCCGAAGACATGCAGACCATGCTGGACAGGTTGAGCGACCGAGCTGGTTTGTATGGAATGCGCTTTGCACCTTCAAAGTGCAAAGTGTTGTTTCAAGACTGGGGCATTTCCACTCCTACTTTGTTTATTACAGGTAATTCGCTTGAGAGTGTGAACAGTTTCACATACTTGGGTAGCACCATCTCGTCAGCCTGTAATATTGCTGATGAGATATCAGCGAGGATTGCGAAGGCACGAGTTGCCTTTGCCAAACTGCGTCATCCGTGGCGTCGGAAAGACGGTCGGTTGTCGCTGAAAGGAAGGGTATATAATGCCTGTGTGCGCTCTATTTAGCCTTATGGTTCGGAAACGTGGCCTGTTCACAAGGAAGGTGTCAACAAACTTGCTGTGTTTGACCATCGTTGTCTCCGCCAATTGGCCCATATTAAGTGGACTGATCGCGTGAGCAATGTGGCAGTTCGCCGGCGCGTATTCCGGAACGCTGGGGATGCGCGATCAATTGGTCAACTAATTACGCTGCACAGCTTGCGTTGGCTGGGTCACGTACTCCGTATGTCATCTGATCGTTTACCGTGCCGGACATTATATACTGAGACCACCAACAGTTGGGTAAAACCGCGTGGTGGTCAAACAACAACGTGGTCATGAAATATGAAGACCTTGACTGCTCCATTGAGCAAAGTGGGTAGGTGTCGCCTGACTGGATGGGGTCCTCGTGATCACTCAAACCGCTGGTTAGAGACGCTATCCGAGATGGCGATGTGTCGTAGTCAATGGCCTACCTGTATCCATACCATTTCTAGTTCTTCCGCTTAGTGTTCTTTTTAGTAACGTTTTCTCCTAGGATATTCCACTTCACTGTTGAGGTGAGCGGCGGCCGGAGCCCCAGTACCCTTTGGTCAGGCTCATGGCTGTTATGATGATGATGATGATGATGATGATGATGATGATGACGATGTTGATGATGATGATGATGATGATGATGATGATGATGATGATGATGATGATGATGATGATGATGATGATGATGATGATGATGAGTAACCTACAATTTGAGGCCTAAGTTTTGCAGCAACGTTTTGGAAGTTTCTTGTAGACTGTCTTAGTTGGCCTGCAGTTAAATCTTTGTGATGTTGATGAGTAGTCGGGGATTCGGTTAACTTCAAGTTGAACATCACCCACACTTGATCACAGTTTTCGCATTCCCATTTGTTTTTCAGCCAGCCTCTATCGAAAAGAAGCACTAAACCCGAGTTTTGCTCTTATCAGAGCTCGTCAGTGGAGCATATCGTTGCCACGGCCGGGACCTGAACTCCGCCCACGCTTCCATGAGACAACTGTGTATACCATCTCGCTATTGATTTCACATTGGGCACGGCCGAATTATCATATCTGGACGGTTGCTCACTCTCGCCTGTGAGTAGTGATCAGGTTGCCACATCGTCTCGAGGGCAGACATAGTAACTGTTCTCTAAACCCGAATCCGTAACTCCGTGGCTAGAACTTGAGGTCCGATGTGAGCTCAGTGGCGCAGTAGTCTACACAATTGTCTCATGAAAGCGTGGCCGGTGTTCTAGTCCCGGCCGTGGCAAAAATATATACTACTGTCTAGTTCTAATGAATTCGGAACTCAAGTCGAATACTTCTTTTCGAAAGAGGCTGACTAGAAAGCATATGGGAATGCGCAGGATGTGATCAAATGTGCATGTTGTTCAACTTGCTTGTGATACTCAAGTGAGAACGGGCTACAAGGAAGGCACTGACAAGAATATTCAACAGGTACAACCTACTCTATGACCTTTCAAAGTAGCAAAACATAGTCAACAAAGAACTTGTTCACTTAGCTGAAGTTTTTGCTGATTGTGAGCTTAAGGTAATCTTTGCTGGTGATATATGTGAGATGATGTTAAATACGCTGCGTAACGTCAAGTGTGCTGTGACAGATTTCACTACGTGGTAACGTGAATTCAATACAAGTAACCAAATTTGTCAACTTGAATGAAAACCATAAAACGCGTTGCAGTAAAATGCTAAGACGTAGAATGTGAGGTGTTTTTTCTCAGCATGGTGAAATATTACTAGCTTAGACTGATCTTGTGAACCTGTAGCTGTTACGGAATATACATACATTTTTATATGTAGTGTGTTCATTGTTATTTATTCAAAAAACGTTCTATGATATTGTATTTTAGCCTTATGTGACATAATGAGCACAGAGTCAAATTTGACACGCGGTTCTTCCTTTTCTCAAGTTTAATCAATTTCCCTCTTACTGTTGCCCTGAAAAGACTGTTTATAACCTGTTGTTGAGGGCAGTCATCACTACGCTGCTTGTAATGCATATCTTCCAAGAGGAAATGATCAGTACTTGGGACTTGTCTATGGGTAATGAGGTTGTGTTAGATCAGCCATCTAGATAGTTAAAGCCAATCTGCGGATAAAGTGGAAACTAGTCCGAAAAAAATTATCCTGTAATATTACGAGAGAAAACGAAACACAATAATTCACTTTGGATACAGGGAAGGACGCTGTTTTGATCAGAGCAGGAGTGATTCTTGTATCAAAAATCTAAGTGTTGCACAGTTCACTACACAAAACTTTGATTATATACGGAAATTGACAAAAGGGAAAACGATGCGATTCGCAAAGGCATTCTGTAACATTTAGCTTAGAAACAAATTTTTTGTTGAAAATGCAACTGCCAGAGAAACTGACAGAAATTTACATGTGCTCTCCTGTGGTATTTGTGTGATGTACCATATGAATATATCCGGGAACGTCCCAGCATTAATTCCAAAATAATTTCTTGACTAACCGGTTACACTCTGTTGCTGTTTTTTTGCTAGTTTCATTAGTCGGTGTAAAATTATACAAGCGTTAGAGCAAAAATGTAATTTTCAAGAAACAAATTCATGTACAGATGTTAACGGAACTGTTAGTGTACTGCCAGATCAGAATGCCACTTAAGTGGTTCGTTATTTTTCATTTCTGCAAGCAGGTTTTATCGGACTATTCACAGTACATATCTACTGAATGTCCAGATACCCGAAATTTCAAAACTGTTCGCAAATAAGACGAGTTTCAAAACGAATGATATCGGATTTACGATGCTTTCTAAACATTTAAGGGAAATCTGCCAAACTACTTATCAGTAATTCATTGTCAATGTTCATCGGTAGCGCTGGTGGATTCCAGCATCAACTGATCGAGAAATCCTGATTGAAACATTGGGTTCCCTTCAATAACTTCATCAG